>JANHGL010006275.1:0-26303 GCA_024611195.1 Ceyx melanurus | reverse complement strand
CCTCACTGAGAAAAAGTTCTTCCTTGTGTTGACCTTAAACCTCTTGTGCTCCAACTTGCACCCATTGCCTCTCGTCCAGTCATTGGATGACACTGAGAACAGTCTGAGGGGACCTACTGAACAGACGCTTCACGTTAAATATTTCTGGTCTTTCCCAAACACCTAAGCCTCGCAGCGAAAAGACCGGGTGCACTGGAGGGCAGAGGCGCGTGAGGCCGGCCTCAGGCTGCCCGGGGAGGCGGGACCGCCCGCGGGGCAACCGCTGCGGCCTGGGAGACGCGCAAACAAGGCGAAAATCCCGGCCCTCATGTCGCGTAGGCGAGATGGCTCTGCCCTCGCACCCCCAAAGAGGGGGGGTAACCCCTAAGAGCTTTCCGTAAAATCACTGTTTTCTTCGCCACCGCCTCTGGTAGAGCAACCGCAGCCTTCGCTCCGGCCATCGCTGCTGCTTCTAGCCGCGCTGGGCCTCAGGCCCCTTCTCTCTAACATGGAAAGGCCCCACAGGCAGCCCCAGAGCAACAGCAGCGCTCGCAGATCCTCAGCCCCCCACCAACACGCAAGAAAGAGGAGAAAAGAGCCCGGCGCTCAGCCTCACTTCTCCTAAAGAACACACTAAAGCTTCGGCGCAGCTGCTGAGATAACCAAGGCGGCCCCTTACCTCTCGTCGCAGCCGCGGCACCTCACTTGCACACAGAGCGCCCGGTCGAACAGCCGCTCCGCCGCCATCTTGCGCTTCGACTTTGGCGCGCGCTTCCCGCGGAGGAGGAGCCTCAAGATGGAGCCGAGGCGAGGCCCGCAGGGGGCGCTGGGAAGGAAATGGCGGCGCCGCAGCCGGGCCGCGACTCGCCGCTGCCGGGACGATGCGCCTACTTCGTGGAGAGGAAGAAGCGCTTCTGCAAGATGATCCCGGCTTCTGGGAAGCGCTTTTGCGGCGAGCACGGGCAGCAGGAGGTAGTGGGCAGAGCGAACGGCCCCTTGCCCGGCAGGGGTCGGGGTAGTCCGGGGGTGTCCGCGGGGGGCTCGGACAGGCGGCGCCCCGGGGTAGCGCAGCCTGGGCAGGCGGCTGGGTGTGCTGGGGCCGTCAGTTCACCCGGCAGCAGCACTGCCGGTGCATCATAGGTGGCCTAGAATCTTTTTCTGTATCGCCTTCTTGTCCTAGTTTTTCTATTCGGCTTTTTCTATGCCTAGTTTTTTTTTTATCCGGTTAACCCATCTATCTCAAAAGAGATGTTTTATGAAACTCAGATGTTCCTCAACAGCTCCTCTAAAATAAAAACAGTGAATGCATGAAATGTTGCTTAAAACTTGTCTTTTCTAACTAGAAAGAAAATGACAGAAAAAGAATCCCATGCCCTCTTGATCCCAAGCAGTAAGTATATGTAAATCCTTTTTCTTATTTTTTATCAGAGTTCACATGATAAATGCTGGTACTTACTTTTTTTTTTTTTTTTCCATTTGGATTTTAGCACTGTGTATGAAGACCAACTACAAAAGCATTTAAAAAAATGTAATTCAAGAGAGAAGCCAAAGCCTGTAAGTGCAGCATAAATTCAGCACTGCTCAGATTAAAACATCCCAGCACCACAGAGAACATAGTGTGCTGACAGCAGCCTGACCTGGAGCAAGCAAGCACTGCTGGAGTGGCATTCACTTTCCAGTGTCCTCACCTCATATTGCAGGCAGTACAGAAGAAAGGAAGCAGAAAGATGCCTTCTTTTAGTATTATTCAGTCCAGTATTACTGACAGCTTAGTGCTTTGGAACGTGTTCAGTCTTGTCAAAATGTGTCAGAATAGTCCTTTCTGCTGGGGAGTCAGGATCAGAGGGAAAAACAATACTTGGAATTGCTTTTGCAGTGGCTTCCTATTGCTAAATACCTTAGAATAAAATACTGAAGAGTTTAGCTTTTTGGTTCCTGGTAATTAACAGAATCAGATTTCTTTTCTTTGGATTTTCCAAGGTTTACTTTGTTCAAGATATTAACGCAGGCTTAAAAGATGAAGCAGAAATACCAGAAAAACAAGTGAGTATATTTATATATCCTAAAACCTCAGTCCCTACATAACATGTTGCAGTTTTATCATGTGACTAAAGAACTAGCAAAAATAGATCTAGTATTTATGGGTGTTACTTCTCTTCCTTAAAAAGGTACCTATCTCATCTTTATCCAAAGAAGAGCTGGAGAAGTTAATTATCAAGTTGAAGAAAGCAAGTAATGGTAAATGTACTGCTTATTTTTTAAAATTTATTAAATATTTGTTATTTTTGTAATGGTATATCTGTGAAAATGTGAGACATTTGGCATTAAATGTATCTAATTATCATCAAGATACTGGCAATCTTCCAATAGCTAAATTTTACTCAGAAGAATAAACTATATTGAAACAACGATGAACCACTGATATTTTGTTCATATAGCTGATTTCCCTTCCTTCTGTGTTCTTTGTTTCCCAGTCAAATATCACTAGATAACAATACAGCTCTGGTATAAACACATGATGACAGATTTCTGCTCCCAATAGACCATTTCCTTAGTGCTAATAATTGAACTCACAATGAATATTGTAATGTGCACATTAAAAAACCAGAAACTCTTGGAAACTGGAAACCTATGCCTAAAAGTTTTGCATTTGCATGCAGGCCTGGAACTTCACCTCAAGGAACAAATACTGAGCCACCAGGCTTTGCAAGAAGCCTTAAATGACCCAAAGAATGGTGAATCTGCTTCCAAACACTTGAAACAGCAGGTCTGTCAGTCTTCACTAATAGCTTGTCTTTTGTTTTGGCTGGAATAAAGTTAATTTTCTTCCTGGTAGCTGGTATAGTGCTGTGTTGGGGATTTAGGATGAGAACAATTTTTGCTAAGAAGTGGAATATTTTTACTTTTTGTGTAAGAGTGGTCCTGCATTTCCTGTTTCTATAACATGCATTAAAGAAATCAGAGAGTCTATGAGTTTGCTTTCTGCCTTCCTAATGTATGTTGAACAGCAGGAATTTTAAGGGAGACAGCTTGCATACTGTAAGGTTTTGAAATAAAACTTTAGAAGTGAGGAACATCTGTTGCCTTTACTTTCTTCTTACGTTCTACTTTCCCAAATGGTAAAACTGCAGCAGAGAGAGGGCTCTGCAGGCACTGATGCTTCACAGAAAATTCAGTGCAGTACCCATATTTTGGATGGCTACTTCAAGATTCAGCAGGGAATAATATTATACTGGTCCCCAAAATCCATTCCAAGAACTTCTGGGTGGAGTTCTGTAGGCAGTGGAAGAAGGGCAGTGATGCTAACTAGCCAGAATTTATAATCCCTTTCCTTTGTGCACACAAGATCTTCTCCCTAATCCATAATGGAAGGGAAGACTTAGAAAAGTCTTCTGCAGTTTGGTAAAATAATCACTTTTTATCAGGCATTACAATACAGTGTATACATTTGCTTGGTTTGTAAATAATCTTTTGATATTTGTAGGCTTCTATTTTAGGTACCATGGAAAAACTACATTTACTTGGTCCAGGAAGATGTTTTGTTGAGTTTGGAGCTGGGCGAGGAAAGCTCTCTCACTGGGTTGATGTTGCCTTACAGAATGTTGAAAATGTCCAGTTTTTGCTTGTGGAAAGAGAAACTACCAGATTCAAGGTAAGAAAGGACATTGTCTCATTAGCAAAGTATAATTATACAACTCTGGTCGTTGAAGCTGTTAGTATTGGCGTTTTATCTTCAAAAATAGCATAAATAATTTGCATTTTGAGAGTTCTGAAGTGTGATTCCATGCTTCACTAATAGAAAATTTATTAGAAAAACATCCAGGTGTATAATGTTGGAAAGGTGAGATGTTAACTTGAAAGAAAACAAGTCTGGTATTAATACCTGAAGTAAAATTGTACTTATTAGTGGTCAGCCCTACTTCACAATCTTGGCTGTTTATACAGGTGGATGGAAAACACAGAAAGTCTGTATTTGAAAGGCTTCAAGTTGATATTCAACATTTATGTTTAAGTAAGTACCTTCTTGGGTTGTGTAATTCTGAATTAAAGGCTTAATTTTAGATACTTATTTGGTAGATACATCTATATACACATATATTAAATGGATATATATTTACATTTTTCTGCATTTTATATCCTCATAGGATATCATTATAGGTGAGAAATACCAAAGCAAAAATATTTACATTTCAGAGGCTGAAATGATTAAATATGCTTCTCAGCCACATCATCTGATTCTTTTGTTTTAGAAAAAGAAACTTTAATAGCTTAAATGTGTGTACAGAACACAATATTTTTTTAGTAGTGGTAAAGATTTCTTTTTAATCAAGTGTTCTGAAATTATATTATCCAAAAAAAATATTGTCCCAACTATAATAATAGATGTTCTAAGGTCATTGTGGACTCTGTATTGTATTTTCTTTTTCCCACCCCAGAGAAGGTACCTGTTTTGGAGAAGAAAAAACTACCAGTGATAGGAATTGGGAAGCATTTGTGTGGTGCAGCAACAGGTATGAATTATATCTGTGTTAACTGCAGGAAGTTAGGATACTAAATCTTAACAGTCTGAGTGGACTGAGCTTCTTAACTGTCCTTTTTAAGCTTTTTTTGCTATTTAACTCTTTGCTCCTGAGTGAACCTGTTATAGTCTAAATATCTATTGACTTCAGTGGAGTAGGAAATAGTAAGTGAATAATAGCTAGAAGTAAAACTTCCTTTTTTAAATGTATTTGTAAAATGTTGAAAGTTTTTTGTTTTTAACACTCTCACCTCTACCCTGAAATATTTTTTCCTTTCTAAACTTGCATTTGTTATCTGAAGATTTATCCCAGGCAAACAAATATGAAGAGTGTGTTTCTGTCCTGGTAATTTTAATCTGATACACTTATTCCATTGTTATATGTCTACTAAGTAGAGAAAGACATCTCAAATATGATTACCTATATAGGTACTTTTAAAGATGGCACAGTTAAGCATTTAAGAAGTACATGTACATATTAAATAGATTGTGTCCTAGAGATCAAGCTTCTAGAGCAAATACTTTTATGTTTTACAGACAGACATCCTCCTACAATATGCCAGTTTGTTAACCAAAGTATTTCAAACTCACTTGAGTAGAACAAATATTAAAGAGGATAAGCCTTTAAGCTGTGGATAAGCTCCACAGGTCTCATAATACTCACTTAGGGTTTTCTTGGTTTCAAAGCAAGCTTGTAATTTTCAGTTATCCTTAACATGGCTTTTTAGTTTAGTTTGTGGTGTATGCTTTTATTCTTCTTTGGGGGAAGCACATTCCCAACCATGATCCAGCTGGTATAAATAATGACATGGTGTTCATTTCTGGTTTTTTGGTGGGTATATATGTTTTTTCCCAGATCTTGCATTGAGATGCTTGGTGGAAAGTTATGCAGCTTGCCATGGACAAGATGGACAAAGCGAAGAGCCTGCACCAAAGCGCTCCAGGGCTGATAAGACTGAGGTGGCTTCTAACAATTCTGCTGCTAATGACAGTGACAAAGAAAACTCTGAGCCTGTGGCTGGCATTGTTATTGCACTGTGCTGCCATCACAAGTGTGACTGGACACATTATGTAGGCAGAGAGTTTTTTACATCATTAGGACTTGGACCAGAAGAATTTCATTATTTTCAGAGAATGAGTAGCTGGGCCACTTGTGGCATGAGAGAAACCACAACCAGAGGCTCCCCTAGTGAAGACAGTGAAGAGCACACTACTGACACAGAACATGAGGCAACGTTCAGCACGACAGACAGTGGTTCTGATACTTTACAAGGGTATGTGACTTTCTTTCTAGCAAATGGACTTCTGCACAAAACCAAAATCCTAGTGGTACATGAAACTGTTTTGGGTCCTCAAAATTACTCGTTTTACAGAAGCAATTACTAGATTTATAGGAATATTCCACTTTAACAATGCAACTTTCACGGACATGCATGTCAAAAAACTTAAACAGTCCTGTTTGCCTGAATTAAAATGAACCTACGTTGATTTCAGTAATTTTTCTAAGCTGAACTACTAACATTAATTTACAAAACTATTCTTCTGACACGTGTTGTTAATTCCTTTCCCCTTTTTTGTGGAAGCAGGGTACTTAACTGTGAAGGTCGGAAGGAGATCGGGAGCCTCTGTAAGCGGCTGATTGACCAGGGGCGTGTTGAGTACTTACAACAACGAGGATACCAGGCTGCACTACAGCATTACACAGAGTCTGCTGTGTCCTTGGAGAATGTCCTCTTGACAGCTATCCCAAGTACATCTTTTGATACCTGAGCCAACTAGATGACAGGAGATAGATTTTTGTATTGGTAGGATAAGAAAGCCCTGTAAAACTTACACGGATTTTTTAAAAAGCTAATTCCTTGCTTACAAAAAGCTGTTTTAGTCTTTCTTGTACCCAGGAAAAGGTCTTGTTTCCCAGTGATACTGGGAATTAAAAATAAGCAAAATCAGTGGAAAAATAAAATCCTTGGAAATATTGGAAACCTGTTGTACGTCTCTTTGCTGGGAAGCATACGTGGTATTTTCTCCTATTCACTGTTACATTCTTTATTCATTAGCAGTTATGGCAGGAGAAGGATCAGAAGTACAGCTTTCCAGATTTCCTGAAAGACAATGGGTTAAAATAAGAAAAATTAACATACTTTATTTTCACTTTGAAATTCAGCTTTTAAGATGATACCTGTGCCACGAATGACAGCATATTTTTTTTGTCATAATGATTTAGAAATTGGATTAAATTGTGGGACCAGTTTGTCCCAGGTGAGAAAGCAAGTTGTGAGAAACATCTGTTTATCAGGTGTTGATACTTCATTGTGGGGACTACCCAAAAGGATATAAGGGAAAGATGTCTGTGTTCCCATCTGAACAACATCCAAAAATAGAGTTAAGCTTCATGAGACAAATGGTGCTGGAAGAACCACACTATATAAACTGCTAATACAAGATAGAGTCATCACCTTCCAGTTCTCCAGGTAATTCAGGCATGCTTATTCCCATGTTCCATGGTTCCACACCTACTGTGCCAGCTCCTGACAAAAGCATTGCCTGCCCTCAGTAAAAATCTCTTTACAGATTTCTGGAAAATATCACTCATTTATTAACATTATTCATGTTTTATTTTGAATATATATTGCAGCTTTCTTTTACCCATCTTATTCTTCCTTTCCTCACTGTTTCAGAGAGATGAGAATTAATAAGGCAAACCTGTTTTCTTGAGTGACTCTTGGATATACAGATGCATGAATTCAATCCCAAACATTTCCTGTTGCTCCTCCTCTTCTGTGTTCTCACAGGGAGGGAGTGTTACCTCTAACTCCAGGGGGTTGTCTCTGAAGTTAACAAATCTGACAGTTCACCACAAGTTACTAAAACTGAACATTTCTACTTTCTTAATATCACTCTATGATATACAGCTCAAGGAGGCTTTAAAACTTATCTTCTAGATTTTTAATTCTATTTCTGTTGCTTTTTCTTACCTCAGATTTGTCATGTCCTTCATACAAGCTGGAATATCCTTAAGTTTGTTGTTGCTAAGAACAAGAGTACTAAGACTTTTCATATTACTAATAGTTTCTGGCAAAGAGTTTATCTCATTCCTTTGGAGCCATAAAGTGTGGAGATTTTCCATTCTGTAAAATAGGTATTTGTGCAGTCAGTAAAGATTTAGAAAACTAACTTTACCAATCATTAATATAAAGTAATGGATTCACTTTTGCAGCCACGTAAAGGGCTTTCATAAAGAATACACCAATTCTCAAAGGAAACCACATATCCAACATACTCCTTTAACTGGTCAAAAATGCCACTGGCAAGAAATATTTAACTTGATATTAAGTTTAATTGAATGGATTATTCCATCTTATCCAAAATATCACATTAGGGATGATAAGTGTTAAGTTTGCAGTGAGGTTAACATGAAAATAATCTTTTGAAGTAGAATTTAATAATTAAAATTTCAGGACAATGAAACTGAGATTTAAGATGTGAGCTTTGAGCTTTATTTACCTGTAAATTGCATTAGGAAGCTCCTGGAGTTGATTTCCCCCCATATCTAACCATTCTAGATTTGGCATGTTGAGAAGAGCTGAAGGGATGGTAGTAAAACAATTCATGCACAGATCTATGTGTGAAAGCTTCTTCAAATCACTAAGCTGAAAAGAAAGGGAAATGTAGTGCAAGTTTCTATAGCTGTTGCATTACAGCAGTGATGTAATAATGTTAACAACAAAAAAAAATTAAAACCTTACAATACACTTTAGAGGTAGTAAACACAGAATGGTTACTGAATTACATATGTGGAAGGCAGGTAGCTTTGAAAGTGAGCAGACAAAAGAATATTTAGTTTATCTCCCACCTAGTACAGGAGTCTTGTGCCTTCAGGTGCTGTCACAATGTTCAGGTGATGAGAACACAGCCCAGCTGTCTGAACACTGAACATCTCTCAAGTAATGTACCCAAAGCTGCACAGTGCTCACATGACTATATTCTCAATAGCACAGACCTATTGCCACTCTTTTTTTAAATAAAACAAGCAAATACAGGTATATACTTGTCATCTGAAAACATGGAGTGCAATGATTAATGACAATTGGTTTTGGATAAATATGTGTTAAACAAAAAACTAAACAGAACAACACAAGCCTGTCAAAACCTGAGGAGGAAGGTCACAGATACTTCTGTTGACAGCCAGTTCCAATCTTTCCAGACTGATGCAGTTACTTATTTCCTTAGGAACAGACTTTATTCTATTGTAACTCAGAAGAAGCTCTTGCAGGCTAGTCAGCTGGCCTGCAGAAAGCACAAATGAGAAATTATCACATTCATTCTATTGGAAATACAGTATTACTTGTTTTGTGTTATCTTCATACTGCTATACAAGTGCTCTTTGTTCTCATGAAAAAAAAAAATATAATTCACTGTAATTCAAATAGCAGAACTTCAGAAGTCTTTAGTACAGAACTGAACTGTAGTTGAGTGCTACAGAAAAAAACAAACCCAAAACCTCAAAAAAAGCCCTTATGAAGATAGGCCACTCATGCTGTCAACTCAGAATGTGAAACCTGTTTTTTCACTATCACTTTTCTAGCTGCATTCTAGCTGCCTTTTCCTCATGGGGAGCTTTCATAAAGTTATCTCTATTCCATATGGCCATTTTTTAATTTATCAGTGGGATTCTTATTCAGGCAAAGTGCACAAAAATGGCATGATTGTGTAAAATTAAAAAGCAGCTTAAAATAGAAGAAAGCACAAGCTCACCAATTTCTTTAGGTATGCTTTCAATTGAGTTCCTGGATAGATCCAGAACAACAAGACTGTGAAATCTCCCAATGAATTGAGGAATTTGCTGCAAACTGGTTCTATGAAGCTGCCATTCCTGGAGATGGATTAGTTTCAATAAGCATGAAGGTAGTGTCTAAGACAAGAACAGAATAAATTCTGCTTAGTATACAATGAGAATACAGCATAGGTAGAAGTTTTATTTTAAACTTGTGATTAAAAAAAGGAAGGGAAGGTGGGAAAGGAAAGGAGGGGAAAGGGAAAAGAAAAAAAAAGGAACATTTTCCTCTTCTCAAGCTATACTGTAACATGCCAAAATGAACACAGTGGATGTCAGTCACTTTGACCACACATTCAACCTGCCCACATTTTGCTCCCAGGATTTAGACATCTGCACTGCTGTCATTGCTTGAAAAGCCTTGCTGGGGGTGGCTGTCACTCTGGCCTCAGCATGGTCTGATTCTCATCCCTTCCTAGGAACTGGCCTCAGCCTTCCCATGTGCCTCAGAACAGCCTGTTAACTTCCACTCTGTTGTTGATTCTACAATTAGCTGCTTCCTCCCACGCATTAGAAATACAAACATTAGTAACCAGGGCATCTGCTGGCTTATTTCACTCATAGGCAATGTAAATAACAGTCAGAAATATTTTCATGCACAGATGGTTTTCAGTAGCTCTGGTGTGTTAATGTTAAATGAGGATTTATGTGCTTAAAACTCCAAATTTGCAGTGTAAATAATTTCTAATGCAGAAAAGTCTTCTGGGCTCTGTTTTTGCAGAGTAGTACTTAATATTCAGGAGTAAAAAATATCAGCTTTCTTCTACACTCTCCCAACAGTGTGTCTCAATTCATTGTTAGGAAAGCACACAGAAAGCACTGCAGAGATTAAAAATAGTACAGCTGGGAGAGTGAAGGTGTAAATAGCAGCTTTCTAAAGCATCAGTCATTCAACCCAAGCAACATTAACTGCTACCAACTCTACCTTCCATTCCTCTTCCTCTATCCTTAAAATTGCTCTTCCACCTTCATGAATAACTTTTTCTTTGAGTTTTGCTAAAGCAGCTCTCTCCTCCCAGACAAGCAGTAGTCTAGAAGGGAAAGGTGATCTATCAGTGGTGCAACAATGACATTCTCTGTTCTATTTTCTGAAACAAAGAGTCAGTAGCCTTTTCAATGTCAACCAACATTTATTTATCTGGAGGCTAAATATTCTACCAATTAGAGGGAAGGATTAACATGAAGTAATGTTTGGCTGAGGGAATTAATAGGATTTTTATTTTAATTTACAGTCAGAGGAAGACATAACTTCATTCACTTTCACCATGTTGCAGCAGGACAACAGAACATAAGGCCCTGTGGAATTAGTTCCAAAGCTGTTAATTTTGAAACAGTCTCCTAAAAAGAAAGCCTTCAGTTCCACTAAATACAAGTGCAATCAAAGAAGACAAAGAATCAGATTGGGATTCTTTTAGTTTGATTTCCTAAGGAGACTTAAACAAGAATTATGAAAATTAGGATATGTTTCTTTTTTTTCCTGTTGTGTTTTCTATTACTTTTGAACTTATTATTCCATTTCAAACACATCTGATAAATTGCCAATAATTAAAAAAATAGAATGTTAAATTTCTTCATATTTCATGAACTTGCTGGACACAGAAGACCAAATTACTCTGTTAATGCCTCCATTGAGAAGAAAGAAGAAATTAGATTTCTACTGGTTATAACAGCCACACAGGAGAGGACTTTAGTATCTAAATGTAGGGGATTTAGTCCATATGCTACTATCTTTATCACAGAATACAATTCTTGGTTTGACTTGACCATATTTCTAGATTCTAATCAGTGGGAATTCTGCTGGAGTAATGACTAAAAAATTAGATCCTGGATGAGTTTGAAAACATCAATTATAGTCTTCTGAAATGAGCTAGCTTTTGGTGTATTTAAATGCCTACAATTGACCTACCTTCCTGCAGACCTCTGTCTGAATTCCTTCTCTTTCTGTAATTCTTCATTTATCTTGTGTATTCTCACTTCCCAAAGGGCCTTCACAGCAGTGAATGTTCCAACACAAACAGCAGTTTCAGCCATGATCTGGACATGGTCAGATGGACTGGGAATGTCAGCCTTGGAGCATCAGCACATCTGTCAGCTGCCAGATGGGGACACTGGTGTGAAAATCAGAACCCTGCACTACCCACCTGATTGTATCATTACATTTAGTTAATGTATAGAACTGACAGAATCTTACCAGCTGCTTTCTTGTTATAAAAATAGATAATTGCACACAGTTACTTCTTCTTGCAGTGAGAAATGGAATTCTGACAACCTCTCTGCATTCTTAGTGAACAACTGTTTCTCTCAGTTCCTTCCAATGGTCAGCTGAGAACTGACAATTACCAAATGCAGTTATGAGCATTCATTCCCTTCCCAGGCAGAAATTAATCTGCACCCTGGCAGCTACCTGGTATAAACATTTGTAACTAAAAGAGTTTTGCACTTAAATTAGTATACTTTATCTTCATTCATTTTCTTCATAGTTTACCTTATATTTTATAATTAATTATCTTTAAGAAAATGCTTTTTACATTCTTCAGCTCTCTCTTTGAATCTTGTAGCCCTGATGAGTGTCAGGATCCACATTGAAAAAAAAAAAAAGATCCCAAAGTTTTGAAGTCATCTATTCCTTAGTAAGATAATTAATATATTTTCCTGAAAAGCAGCAATGTAGATACTCAGTCATCCTGCTGAGTGCCTCCTTCTAAAAAGCATTTTTACTGCTGCAATTACAGTAATTTGGTGAAGGCAGGGTCTTTTTAAAAGAAACTGGAGCCAAGATATTGATATTCAGATAAGCTTGGAGGGCTCAACTTCATGCCAACAGCAGCATACTCTGAACACCAACGATCTGAATTTTCAATGTATAGGCAAATAGTAAGAAATGTAAATTATCAGTATTGCTTCCTGGTGTAATAACAGCATAAATATCAAATCATTCTTGAATAATCTGGTCCAATACATTAATATTCAGGATTCTTAATTGTTCTCTATTTGCTGGACAGGATTTGACAAGTGACACAAATGGTATCCACGGTGTGGCACAACATGCTCTGGCATTTGGATTCCTAAAGAGAGGTTGTATTTTTACTTGTAAAGAGGACTGCATCCTCTTTCTCTCCCCCAAATAAATGTGATCACATTTACCCATTTGAAAGATTAATTCATCTTTCAGTGGTCCTTGTAGTAATTACTTTTATCATCCCAATATGCAACAGTAATGACTCGGACATTGTATGAGGCTTTTTTTTGCTATGAATAATGGTTAAAATTTAAATTGCCTTATTTTTCAGGATCAAGCTTCTACTGAGATTAAATTATTGACTTAATCTATAATTTCTTGTTAACTATAATCCTTTTTAGGTAGAAAACTAGTAGTCTTTTTATAAATGGTGCAGAATAGAGATGTTAGTTAATACTTGTACTACTAAAATCAGTATCAGACTATACAGTCAAAACAATAATTACATTTAGCAAAGCTTACACTGGGCAACTCTTTTGTTGTGGAAGGCATATATTCAATACATATTGGTTTTGAACCATGGAATATAAAAGAGGGCCAAAAGCATCTGACTCTATGTCCAAGGAGATTTATTTATATAATAACAGGACCACCATGAAAAACTACTTGTTCTAACTTCTTATTTGTCAGGAAAATAAAACCCATAATAACCACACCATCAAGGCCAACAATTCAGAAGTGAATTTCCAAGCATGGCTGTAAAACAACTGAAAATTTACTCCCAAGTAACCAGATCTCCCAACAAATTCACCTCCAAGATTAGTAACTTACCTCAATTAATGGATGTTTCAAATTATTTACTGCCACTCATTGCTTCTCTCTGCTCTTGCCCAGAAAATTACAAATCCTGTCTGTATCACCAAAACCATATAGCACTCTTACTCAGACTCCAATGCAATGTCAGTCTAGTTCTAATTTTAACCTATGCTGAGAATAGAAAGTATCACATGAAGCACTTCTGCAAAAGCCCCAAGCATTCACCATCCTCAATGTCTTTCCATTTTGCTGAATGTGACTGGAGTCCCATTAACTCCTGGATTTCCATTAACAAAAGTTACAGATTGTGAACAAAAAGAACAAAAGAGTACTTGTTATGCTCCACAATTAAACTAGTTTTGAATTAAAAATTACACTTACTTGTTTTAGTAATGTTCCTCTGCAAGATAACAACTTCAAAGTGCTATTAAACAGCAATATTGACTACTTAGACTACAAGTATATTACACCACTAAGTAATTTACTCATTTATTTTACCCATCCTGAAGAATTCTCATGGAAGAAATTTAGTGCAAATTATCTAAGTCCAGACAGAAAAGTAATCTCTATCAGGATGTGCAGAGGGGTTATTACTCACCCCTTTTCATGCTTCCAATCATTAAACATTTTAAATTTTCTATTTCTTCTAGGAGCCCTTGGAGAAGACAAGAGGAGACAACTCTGGCAGAATCTTTTTCCTTCAACCAAATGGGAAAGAGAGAGACAGCAATAATCACAGGTCACTCTTTGAGACAGAAGCCATAAAACTGGACATTTCTAACCAATTATTGCACTGGAGAATAAAATGTTAAGATGAAATTTTAAACTTTTCTTTCTTTTTTTGTATAAGATTCTTTCAGTAGAAATGATTTTTCATCATTAGCCTTAGATTCTAGCATTACCACATAGAATTTTATAACAAAAAGGAAACCCTCTCCAGTCCAGATACTAACTTTCAGTCTAAGATTTATTTTTTGTTGTTAAATTATGCAAAAGTGAAAATCATCCAACAGGTATTTCTTTCAGTTTTAATATAGATTCAACCCCCACAGTGTTTTTTATTTAATGTTTCTTCTTGATCTAAAGAGTCATAACTAAAATCCTAACTACTTACTTTGGTCCTCCTTAAAAGAGACAAATAATTAGAACTAGGTTGAAAAAAAAAAAACAACACAAAACTTTCTCTTCTATTGGTGTTTTGAAAAACAGAATTTCAGGCTGCTTGTAGTCTTGCATGCAGTAGGTTCTTTAAGGTAAGAAGTGTAAGTTCAAGTGACCTGTACAGGATTGCCTGCATAAAATTCACAAATAAAACCAGTATTACTACAGTTCTTTGCAGGTTTCTTTTATTTTTTATTAGGAATAAATAAATTGGATAAAAATGAAATGTGATAAGCATGATATATTAGTCAAACTTTGCAAGAAGTGATGTCTATATAAAAGACCCTTATGCCACAATAGAAATATAAATAGCACCTTACATGAATGCTCCCATGCTCCCTCCTCTACATTACCAGTTTTCCTCCTGCTCAGTCTCAGCATCAAGGACAGCAGAAATTCTGCCTCTGGTAGCTTGTGTCTTGCACCATCACAGCTAAACTTTGGTCTACAGTTTTGGAAAACACTCCTGTAGAGGCAGTTTTTGATACATCTAAAGAAAGGAGTAAATGTCTATTTTGTGCCTCACAAATTAATTTTAAGGCCATGTTACTCTTTTCTGTCTGTTTGCAACTTGTGCTTCTAAAATTTAGATCCAACAGTTTTCTCCTTACCTTCTGTTAAATAACCACTGCAATCCTCATTATCTGTTTAGTTTACCTTAAGGCTTCAAAACTGTTGTTTTGATGGCATTACTGGATCCTACTCATTATGTGCCTTGTATCTGAGTTTAGAAAGTTCTAATTTAACATAGTAATTTTTTATAATACTTTAGTACTAGCTAATAATAACTTCAGTACTAACTAAAGTTAATACTTTGTTGTATCTGCTTAATCTGTAAATATCTAGTATTTGAACATCAATAATACAATGAAGACTTTTAGAACACATTCTGCTTCCTTTCAGTCTTACCTGAAGACAGAGTAACAAATTATCTCCTGCTTTTTTGGGTTGTTTTGGTTTTTTTTAATAGAAAGATGCTTTCTTTAAGAAACAAAAATAACTGGAAAGTACTTAAGGGCTGCAACTACTTCCAGCCTGTAAGAATACAGTATAACCTAGAGGGTATTAAGGCCCTGGTAACCATCAATAAACATTAAGTATCTGAATAAATATATTCTCTTCATTTATAATCTGATAAAGAGTACCTGTGCAAGTAATTGCCAGGAAAAAGTGGACTAGCAAAAGGCTTGAGAAGTTTACTCAGTTAAACAACAAAAAGCTCTCTGGACATCTTACAGCAGAAGCAAAAAAGGCATTTTATTTGTATATGATTTTTGCATCACTTCTTTTGGGAATTTGGATATTATTTGTTAAAATCAATGTACGTGTTCAGCAAGGAAAAACGATGAGTATTTCCCTTATAACAGGTTAATCCAGTTATAAATACTGCAGATGTAGATCAGTGTCATTCAACCACACCATTATTATAGAAGGCAAAGTAAAGACATTCCACCACTGTATTCAGAAGTCAGGCTGTGACTTACTGACAGTCTGCTGTAGAAGAAATTACAGCTCTACTAATTCAAAGAACAACTAATTGATAGACTGATACCCGATGGCGAGAACTTGTAACCACAGGAATTCTATAACGTGAGTAGCAAAGGGCACGTGCCAGCAGAGCCAGCTTTTATAATTATTCAGTCTAATCCACAAAGTTTAAAGGCATGTCCTAGCCATGGGGTCCTTTATTTAAGGTCCAGCAGCATGGAGGCAGGGTTCTCCAAGTAAGATTTCCACAAGTTAGAAAAGCGGGCCATGGTAGCTCCGTCGATGATGCGGTGATCAGCTGACCAGCTCACATTCATGATCTGTGCCTTGAACACTTCACCTTTGCCATTGAACCGAGGAAGAATCTACACATCAGAGGGAGGAAAACAAGAAATCTGTATTTTATACTTGTTAATATATTAACCTGCATTTGCATTTTGCAATATTTGAATGACACTACTGCTGGCTGTCTAAAACAAAGACCTTCCCATTGGTTTTTGTGCTGTGGATCAGAACACGCTGCAAACCGACGTAATAAAGTCATCTCCTGTTTTCAGCATCATGGAAATACTGAAGCAGTGAAAAGTTTTCTTGATCCAAAAATGTCTTCCTGAATAGTTCATTGCATTGTTAAGGAATGGTTTCCTTAAAAGCATCCACTAAGCATAAAGCTCATAGGAAGAACACAGAAAAAGCATTTAAAATTAATACTAAATTTCCAGCACTGATGTCAAATGTCTGTGTTAAAGAATTAAAGCCTGAAATTCAGAAAATATGAAACTATCTTCACCATACAGAGTTCTGCATGAATTCAGCTACCTGCCTCATGAAATAAAATAAAATTTAATTACCAGAATACCTTTTTTAGTCTCGAGTTTTCTCCTTGATGATAGAGAAAATGCTATTGCCATGTTGCAAAACTTGTAAAACTATGTGCGTGGTTTCTTGATAACTAGAAGGCTACACATAGATGTAAGTGAAATGTAGCAGGATTCTAGAGACCTTTGGCACGAGACTTCTATTTAAACATTTGGTGTCTCTGCTGAGTCATAACAAAACTTTTCAATCACAAGCTATGCAGTTTCTGTAACATATAATGGAAATGTTTATACAAGGAAAACAAAACAAAGGGACACTCCACATTTCATTTTCACTAGAGATGACCTTAGCTAGCTAGAGTTAAATGCTCACATCACTGAGACTATGTTACTGTACCTGTATCTTTCCAAGTGCTCCAATAGCTACTTCAGGAGGTAGTATCACTGGTTTGGCATAAGTGCCACCAATCTAGAAAAGAAGAAGCTGTGGATTTAGTTAAAGTTTTGTTTTTATTTCTTTGCAGCAGATTGCCTCTTGCTTTAATTGCTACAGGTTTTGCTCACTGCACATTAAAATTAGCTAAGGTATTCATTTCAGAAGCAGTTTTCATTTGTAAGTTATCATTTTTCCTGTACTTACTGTGCCAATATTTGAAAGGGTGAATGTTCCCCCACTGAGGTCATTTGTTCCCAGCTGGCCTGCAGAGCCCAAGCTCTGTAGGCGATTTAATTCTGAAGCAATCTCAAACACACTGCACACTTGAACATTTTTCACATTTGGGACAATTAAACCTTGCTCTGTATCCATAGCAACTCCAATGTTGTGTGAAGCCTGTAACAAGTTTAATTAAGCAGACATAACATTAACATAAGCAGTCAACATAAAATGTATTGTAAATATATTTTTTAATGTACTTAACATTAAAAATCTCTTAAATAATGTCTTCTTTATATATCTTTTTAAACTAGAAAGTGCTGTCTGTATTAAGTAATTCCACTATACAATTTTGAGGGGAGTTGCCTCTCATTTACTAGAAGGAAAATATAAGGATTCATCTGAAAGATATTGATAAAACAGCACTAAAGGAGTTTGTACTGCAAGGAGCATGTAACTTAAGAAAATAAATGCTGGCTGCCCAGAAGTATCAATCCAGCATCTTATATTAAAATTAAACAGTTTTTATTTAAAAATGAGTTTAAGATATGACTTTAATACATAAGGATTGAGTGTTGGAACAGTGGAATCACTGTGCTATTACTAAAAAACTACTGTATTAGATTTTAAATGTCCTCATTTAAAATGTTTGGCCCATCTTTGGGTGGAAAACATGAAATCACTATATTAATATGCATTTTGGAGGCAAACCTGAATATCTCATTAAACAAACTACTGAAGTAAGATCAATAATAAATCAAATCCAGTCTTAGAATCTGAAAAAACATATTATTCAGTACAACACCATGACTTTGGTTCTTACAGTTAGCTGATGCATGCTGAAAAGCCCTTTTTAGCTTTTAGTTTGTGTTCTGCTCACGAATGTTACCAGTAATTTACAAACCTTATATGTAACATTTTGACAGCTTTCATCCAAAGAAGCATTAAGAATGGGATATTGCAGTAATCCCAGAGAGGCTGCCTGTGAAATATATCAAATAAACAAACAAAAAAAATAGATTGTTATATTTTATAGTCAGAGAGCTGCATGGAAGGAAGAAACAGTGAGAGACAATTGAGATTAATAACAACACAGACTTCCTCAATGCAATCAAGTTAGACTTAAACTCTTCTAAACTTGTCTGTTGATACTTTGTCATTATTAGGATGGCAGAATTAAAAAAGGCAACTTTCAAAATTCAAATACACATCAGACAAAGGTATAAAAAGTGATAATTTCCCAGGTATAATTGGAGTTGAACCTGTATTTGGTTTTTTCTGCTTCAGAATTAAAATCAAATATCCCAAGATAAAAGTTATGAGATTGAGCAACAATGTCATTCTCAGCTTTTGCCTAGATGACTATTTCAAGGAAGCAATTTTAATTCCCCCTAAAGAGAGTGAACAGAATGAGTGCTTACTTAGCAGTCTAATTGAAAAGGCATTGCTAGAAGATTCAGACTATGCTATGCATTCAATGCATTCAATGCATAGCTTAGGCAGTGCATCAGCCTTCACCAATGCCAACTGCTGGAATTGGAACCATGGCAACTACATGAGTGCAAATGCCTGGACTTCTGAGCACCAGAAGAGACATACTCAGGGACCTCAGGGACTCACTGCCAACAAAAAATACACTAATAGTAATGATAATTGTGAAGCATTTCATGTGAAGTTCATTTTGATGGAGATCACAAAAAATACTGGCAGTTTCCAAAATGTGTGTAACTCTAACACCTAGTGATGCTTAGCCCTGTAATGAATAATGCTTTATCTTCTCTATCCTTCCCCATTAATATCTCAACACTTTTACATAATGATATATAATCCTAACTACAATTCCAACAGTAAACTAGAAGAGTGGTTCAATAAAAAAAGTTGACACTTTTCTTGTGACCTGTAATTATTCAGATGATAAACAGGTACTCCAAACTTACAACAATCACTGATTACATTTTGGCAAGATCTCCATAAGTGCTCCATGCAGTGTCCTACTGCAGGTCTCACCTTTATGAAGAAAGGCATAAAGGAAAGCTTCACTCCTCGGGACTGTGCCAGAGGCTTCAACTCTTCTCTCAGCTGAACAAGATGAGTCAAATCAATCTCATCACAGTAACCAAAGTGAGGTATCTTCAGTGCTGCACTCATAGTCTTTACCATTGCCTTGTGAAAACCTGGAAAATATTCACTGCAAAATGAGCTTCTGGGAAGTTACGGGGAAATTTCAATTATTTGGTTCCATTAAACAAACTGCACAACTTAAAAAACCCCAAACCAAATCACAACCAAAAAAAAAAGAAACAGTTAAAGCTCACTGTAGGATTAACAGTTATTCAGTACATGCAGCTCACTTTTTCAAGTTTTAATATTTTGGATTATATTTACTGCATATCTCTCCTGTGTATGTATTTGAACTCGTAATACAGCAATCTGTACAGTAAACCTGCTGTTTCCAGGCTCTCCAAATAAACATTGCCTGAAAGGCAAGTAAACACCTTTTATCTTCCACTTTTTAATCTGATTTTACTTTGGTGTCTCTTGTCACACTCTTCCCAGAAGAAGCATGAGTGCTGAAGGACTCTATCATTAAGCATGGATAACCCCTCCAATTCACTGCTTTTTGCCACTAACTGCATAATGATTCATACTGAGACAAATCCACTTAAGTTTCAGAACTCCTACTGTTTCAGCATACATTTGAATAAACTCCATCCAACCAAAACATAACTATTTCATAAAATAGTTAAGTTCATGCAACATCTTCTTAAGAAGCATGTTTTTGCTCACACCATGAAACACACTCCAATTAAAAAGACTCAGCTGTTCACTGAGTAGGTTGCTGTGAACACGGTCTCAAGATTTTCATGATTTACCTGTTATAGGTTCAGTTCTATCTTTTCCTGAAAACACAATGGGTCTGGGAACAGGTATGGGAATCTTGCGTGCCTTGTCCTTTGCAGCAGCTGGCATAGTCTCTGATTTTGGTGAAGGTGGGATAATCTCAGCTTTCGGTGATGGAGGTAAAATAGCTCCTGTTTGTTTTGCCAAGTAGTTGAGTATGTCTTCTTTAAGGATTCTGTTATCTTTCCCTGTTCCAACAACTTCACTCAATTTAATCTAAAAAGTACATAACAAGCTATGACACATTTTACAGCAATATAAAAAAACCCTATATTCTGTGCTACAGTCAGAAATTATTCCAGTTACTGATTTAACATACCTTCAGTTTTCTTTCCCTTTCTATGTTTTATTAGGTACTCAACATTTTTCAAATCATCCAGAACCAAAGAATCATTCATTCTAGTTGGAAGAGACCCTCAAAGGCCACTATGTGTCTAACTGCATACTTTAAGAAGAAACTATGACTACTACTTCTTTCTTAATTACCTCACAGGATCAATAGTGAAATATTAATTTGAGGAAAGCTATTTGTCACTTAACTTTCTCTACTTACTATTTTATTTTTCTCCTAAAAGTGCACCACAAGCTCTCACAACCAATGGAATATCCATAGATTCACAGAAGAATTAGAAAAGTGCTTAAAAAGATCACCTAGTACAACCTCTCCTCTAATACAAATCTGTAAAATGAACCAGGCAGCTAAAACTGTGATTTCTTCCTCCTCCTTCCCCTGTCCCAGGAATCTATTCTGATACTTTATTACTTTGATTCTGAAAATATTTTCTTACTATCTAGCCTAAATCATCTTAGCTGAATTTTAGACTCAGTAATTCTTTTCCTATCCATCACAACCATCAGAGAGGACAAGCCTCCATACTGACAACAATTTTTACACATATGAAAACTGTTCCTTTCTCACTGGCTTCCCTCCAGATCAATGTTCTCCTGGGCAGCTGAGCTGCTGTGTGAAGGTGGGTAAAATGCAGCAGGATCCCACTCAGCAAACTCACATTGTTCTCCATGGCCAGGCGACGAACGGCAGGGGTTGCTAATGTTTTGTGACCTTTGATCTCTTGGTGAGTATGCTCTTCATGAGACATGGGAGGTGTTTCAACAACATCTTCTTCTGGGGAAACACCTGCAAACAAAAATTGTAACTTACTACTTTATAAGCATTAAATTCTGAGCTCAATCATTCTGTGATTCTGCAACAGATGAAGTTTAACATTTCCTTTGAGCTACTGTGGATAGGAACACAGCAGGATAAATGTTGCCACTTAAACTCAACTTTCAAGAGGAAACATCTGCCTTTTAAGATTTTAAATCCTAATAAAATATCTCTTTTTTTTTCTACTTCATTTTCTTGACTTTATAAAAGGAAAAAAATAATTTGGCTTTAAGATTTTCAGGAGGAAAAAGTAAACTGTCACTGATGGTTTTTTTAAGACAATAAACAAAATATGCTGGAGAAAAAAACAAGCAAACAAACAAACCAAGAGCTTACAATACCTTTTGAAGCATCAATTTCAATGTCCACTAATGGTTTCCCAACATAAGCAATTTCATCTATATTGTAATGGAGTTTTCTAATGATGCCATCATAACGACTAGTGATAGTAACAGAAGCTTTATCACTTTGTACTTCACAGATGCTATCAAACTGAGACACACTGTCACCTTCTTTGATATACCTAAGAGAAAAGCCACATACCAGTATTTAAGCCACATATTAAGTGTAAAAATCTGTGCTGTGTATTCTTTTGATAAATTCAGTTATGTACAACTCATAACACAAAAATGCTTTCTAGATAAGATGACAAATTCTACATAATGGATACATATGATGCACATCTCTTGCCCACCTAGTCCAGAACCCTTTGTTGTGAAAAATTACACAATGAGTTAGAATAGCATCACATGTATTTTTACTATTTCTTTAGTAAAGCAGTATTTTCTTGACAGATTATAGCCATCTAAAAGCATTAATCACTGAGGCAAAACCTATATACAAGTGCACTTAGGGCATCCCACTCCTTCCATCTTTTCCACTCTCAAATAAAACTGAAAATAAACAAAATGTAAAGCTCAGTACAAGGTTTTAAACTGTGGAAAACAAAACCTGAAAAACTTCACTTGTAACCCAGAAAACATATTCTTAGATAAATAACTGATAACAGAGCTGTTACACTACTTGCCCATTTCTTAGTGTATTTCTAAGAAGGTAGAGCTTACCATTCCTTTACAGTCACCTCTGTAATCCCCTCTCCAATGTCAGAAAGCTTGAACTGGACAATTTGGCCACATGAAACTTCAAAGAGATAATAAGGAGATACAGCATGTTTAATATGAAATAAAGGTCTCGGACAGAAAAATATGAATGCGTCGAAAACAGTCTACATACCAGTCATACACAAACACAGCACTCATAAAAGAGCCAAATACAATAAATCATGTTAAGATGAAGAAGATTACCAGCAGATGCTCTGAACAGTCGCTGCTGTTGGCTAAGCTGGAGGGCAGAGCTGCCCAGCACACACACGTACTTGGGTTTCCCAAAGCGAACGCTGCTGCACGATCTAACCCGGTGAATGCAGACCTGGGGGAGAGAAGCCTCAAGTGTTAATCCAAGGGACTGAGGAATGTGGAGCTCATTTAAAATTTCTGATGTGACAGCAATGCCAAAGTAGTTTAATTCCAGTGTATATAAGAGAAGTTCTTGTGAAAACACAATTATGCTGAACACATACTGACTGTACAGTAACCATTACATGAGCATAAGCTTTGCCAGGTCTTGAACTTCTGTCACTAACACAACACATGGGGAGATCAAAGCCACAGTAACAAAACCAATTAACAAAAATCATGACAAGATCTGATAAGAGATTCATACTTGCTACTGCTCCTTCAAGCAATTAGTTTGATCAGGACACGCACACGGAAAGCATACAGAACATCAACTAATCAGCCATCTGAAACACTCTGACCCAGAATGGATGCAGCAAGGGGCACCTAGACTGCAGAAAAAATCATCATATTTTCCTTTTATCAGCTCTTCTTCCAATTAAAGGGTGATCAGAAGTACTAATTGAAAAGGAAATTCACACCAGAGGGCACAGAGAGCTGCCCTTTTATTTCTGTTAAGATATAGGAGGAAATCATCTGCAAGGATCAATTCACATCAACTTTAATGACTTTTTTTGGGAACTGGGTGTGAGATGGTTGTATTTCGTGGTTACAATTACAACAACTTCAAGGGTCAACAGAATTTTCTGAAAGGTTCTTCAGAGAAAACCTTGTGCTTTAAAGCATCATGTAATCAGTCATGATTTTGGTCAAAAGCAAAGCCAGAAGCACTTGCATTGACATAAACAGGCATTGTAAAATTAATTTCCACAGAAGTTAGTTCAGACCCTTCGTATTTAGTAGGATTTCTTAAATCTAATGTAATTCTGGTGTTATGATGTCTTAGAGTGTTGTAAAATTAATAAAAATAACAATTTCTCTGTAGATACTATCTCTAATTAATTTAGAGATATGAAAAAAAATTCAGGTGCTACGAAGTACCTCAAAACTGTAAAATTTAGAAATTATCTTCTTAGAGGAGCCAGAAAACAGCACACCTGCATGGGAAAGTTCATTTTAACTTCTTTTTAAAAAAATCCTTTCAGTAATTACAGATCATATGAATCTCCCTGATTGCCCTCCCCACCACCCAAAACTGTTCAAATATTTGATTTCATATTACACCTTAGAAAAGTGGATTATTCAGAAAACTGTGCAATCTGAACTGACAACGTACACATTTTCTTTATTATTTAATCCAGCAATGCAAGTTATATTTAATATCATCTCTTTTTTAGGAACAAATATTTTAAAACACAATACCAGTATATAATGTACACCCTTACAAGCCAATATTCTCTATTTAAAAATCTGGTTTTCTTCCCACTCGAGTCCTCGGTTACACTGTTTTGTCCAACAAGACCTTTTTTCCCCCAAACTTATAACAAAACTCCTTTACATGGAAAACATTCAATATTTACCTGTGAAGATGATCACAAGGAGCACATCAAATCTCTGAACTATTTCTAAATGTGAAGTTTCACAATGCTTTCCATGTGCTTTTAACATTTGGTAACCAGTGCAGGTAGTGAATTAGTAATGTCACTGCCAAAAAAAACAGACTGGTTTTGTCACAGAAGAGTTTCAATGCTGTTGCAATTTGTATTTGTAGGAGTAATTCAGAACTGCTGCATTTTTAAGAAACTAAATCTTTTTAGTTTGCAGTCTCTATCAATGAAATAAAGAGGCCACACTTATTCATTTCAGTAATATTATTTTCACTGTGTAATCACTATTTTCTGAGTAATGCCAAATAAAGAAATAACAAAAGCATATAAAAGGCAGAATTATTTCTAATAACTATCGTATACCCATCTACATGTCTAGATGTCTGAAAAAAAAGAAAAACCAGTCATAAAAAAACCCAACAAGCACAGCACTACCAGTCATGTTTATGGCACCACTGTTATGCTGTAGGACAATTTACAGGCAGTAATGCCACAGCCAGAGAACACCTGCACACTGTGGAGCTAATGGGGTGAGAAGAAACCTGCCTTGGCCCCATTTCACTTTTGGTTGTTTCCTGAAAAACAAGACAATTGTGGTTTTATAAATCACCACTGATCCTAAAAATGTACTGCTGGTGTTAGAACAAAATGTCTTTATGGAGCCCGCAGACAACTTATTAGTTGATGAAGTAATGCTGAATTTCAAAGTAAAATTTAATGGTTTGTACTCAGAGCCAATGGCTTCTCATTACAGGATACCTGTAATTCCCTTATTACTTAACACAAAGCCCCCCAGGCTCCTTTCTTTCCTTCCCAACTCAGAACCCCCATGGACAACCACCATCACTTCATCCTGCCTCTTGCTAGCTCAAGTGTTTGCAAAAGCACTGAGAAATATTAAAATAGAGACTTTTCATTTTATAATAACCATATTCTTGGATCTTATAACTTTCACACAAGAAAGATGGTCAAAAGAAAGATCAGTACTTAGCAAAATTCAAAATCTGTTTACTGGAAACTCACACTAGAAGCACCCAAGTCTATAGTTCAGCATTCACAAAGGTAAGAGGAGCATTTTCAACTTAGAATTTCCCTCTGGATTTAAGAATAGTTTTTAGAAAGCAAGCAAGCAAATAAAATATGCTATTTTCACTATTATTAACTAGTAAAATAACTTCTATGTAGTCTAAACCAAGATAATTAACAGAAGTATCCGTGGAAAAATTCCTTGCTAATATACTTTCAAAATACAATATGAATTATTAAAAGCAAAAATATTAGAAGCTAGAACTGATCCTTAATTTCATTTTCACATGGATTATCTTACAAAAAGTTGTTTCCTTTTCTGACATTCCACAAAACACCAGTGACAACACTGGAAACCACCATTCTCCACTACAGCAGGAAGACTGCTATAAGAAATCAGAAAAAACCATGAGGAAAACCTTTATGATGGTGCAAACTGATGAGATTTTAAGTGTCCTAACAGGCAGCCAAGATGGTTCACTTATTAAGGTATGTAAGGTTATCTCAAATACCTAATTTACAAGCACATGAAGGCTCCCGAGATGCAGAGGAACTCCCTTTTCCCTGTCAGCGTATCTGCACCGTGTGTGCAGCCACGGCATAAAGCGGCAGCCGGGGCACGGGCGGAGGAGCGACAACGGCCGTAGAACGCACCGGCAACGCAACGAGCGGCTGCTTGAGAAGAGAAGGGTGCCCGCGGCGTCACAGGGCGCACAGGTTTCCTTCGGAGGAAACATGCGCAACAGGGGAGAGAGACGTTCGGGGGGCAGCAGCGCGGGGCACGGCGAGGCTGTGCGGGGAGGGATCTGAGAAGCGAAGGCGCTTTGCGCCTCAGGGAGCAGCGGGCGGGTCCCGCCGGCACCCCGGCAGCACCGTCGGCTGCCTGGCTGTGGGGCGGTGGGACACGGCCAACCGGTGGCCGCCACCCCGCGGGGCAGCGGCGGGATGCCCGCCCAGAGGCGCGGCTGAGGCGTGAGGGGAGGCGGGGAAGGTGGCTCAGGCAGAGCCCAGCCACAGCCGCGGGGGAGGCGGCAAGTTCGCCAGCGGGTCATGTTTGTTCCGCGGGTTTCCCGCGCG
>JANHGL010006274.1:431-23202 GCA_024611195.1 Ceyx melanurus | reverse complement strand
CTTTTGGTTAATTTATTATAAGTTGTAACACTTTGCTAGTTTTGTTTGTATATGTCTTAAAATGTTTTCTTATGATACTTAAGTGACAGAGGTATCAAGGTAACTTGTGTAGAAATATTGTTTGATATATTGTCATGTTTGTTGTGAATATTTTTTCTTACTGCACAGTAGAAAAGAAAACAACTGGGTCTTTATTTTAATGTAATTCAGATTGGGGAAAACAGAGCTAAGGGAACAAAATGACTGAGGGGGTGCTCTCCCATGTCCAGTGCACTGATCATTTTAGTATGTTTGTGCTTTGTATGGTTATATATTTAAAACAAAAAAGGGTCATGCTCTTCCCTGAGTACTAGAAACAGTTACTCGCTATGCATAATCTAGTTGATAGTTAAATTTGCTATTGCTTTTCTTGTCTTGTTATATAAAATCTTTTCAATACAAGTTTAGTCTTAATGGTAATAAAACGTTATGGTTATTTATAACTTGTGCTTATTTTGTGCATTTTTTCCATGCTATACCCACTAACTGCATGTAGACTAAGTATTGTTTTTTCACACTGAAGAGGCAAACTTTTGTAGTAGACAAATAACTAAAGCAAAAGGCTGCATCATAATTTTATCAGTTTTTTACTTTAACAATGTTAGATTTTAGTTTAAAGGAACACTCATTCAATGTTCAGGGAAACCTTTATACATCATCTGCTATGAATGAGCGCAGTTTGCTGGGAAAGTTTTGATGCATTTGCTAAGCATTAGTGGGGAAGGCATGTCAGAATCTTTTCTCTACGATGTGTTTTACTATCTGAATAATAATAATAATTTAAAAAAATCTTTCTTAGGACCAGGCAGTTGTATACTTTAGTTATAATGAATGACTTCATGTTAACCTTGCTAGTTTAGATCATTTCTGAGGGAAAGTATTGTAAATGTTTTTTTCATAACCTTGTTGTGTTTGAATTATTTGTACTTTAATTGTCCAGACAATAAATGAAAGTGTGTAGAATGGCTATGGACTTTCCACCTTTTTAACTGTGTTCAGATGTTTTAGTAATCCCAGCTGCACCTCAAAGGAGGTGGATGTTACAGTCTGATTTCAGAAGCAAGGTCTTCAAGAGAGAAATGTACTAGTCAAACCAGATTGAGCATATTCATTATCTGTTTTTCTTTCTGAAGGGTAGAATTGACCATTTGATTTAACATGTTGAACACCAAATATGGAACTGTATCTTTTTTGAGTGTGAAAGATACTGAGGGATTTCTACTATTATACAGTATTTTTACACAATGAAAATATGAACTCGGTCAATATCAACACGTAATGAAAGTAGCGAGCAAATTTCAGCATTACTATGGTTTTTAAGCCATCATTTAGTTTGGATTTTCTATGAATATGCTATGAATGTCATGCAATATGAACCAGTGTACATATCTGCTGTACGACAGTATGACCACACTCCAAATTTGATTCTTTTCACCATGTGTTATAACTAGAGTTGGTACTTCTTTCAGTTGACTTGTTTGAATCCCTTTAATACAAATATTCACTTCATGTTTATGTTCTGTAACATTCACTAATTGAGAATATGTACCTTGTAAAACCGCAGCGTTGAATTTCATAACAGATTAGGAAAACTCTATCAGAGGGCTGCATGGACTGTGTAGTTCTTCAGCTCCTTCACCTATTAATAAACTCGTGTTTTTGTGAGATTAAGTTACCATGTTGCTTATAATAATTAATTTCAGGACACAGAATGAGTTTGTTCTTAAATTTACAGCTTGATTAAATCATCCTTAAATCAACCTGACCATGCCATAGTAAAAAGCAGAAGTTCATTTGCTCTTGGTGAAAGACTTGGCTCTGAAAAACATCCTCCCATCTACCTCTATATATGTATATACATGCTCTCTGGTGATATACATATATACATGCACTCCACAGTGTTGTGTAACATGCACCAGCTATATTTAAAAAGCCTGCACTTCCCCTGGGAAATAGTGTTTGTTATAAAATAACACCATCTACCTTACAGCACTTGTTGGGTTCACTGCCTAACTTTCTTATCCTTTCTTCTGTGTAGAGTGTCAGACAAGTAGCAAGATGAAAATCACCATACAGTGTAGCTGCTCTTAAGCCAGAACTGACTGCATGTGCTGGCATTCTGCTCTTGACTTCAGCAAGGCCAGTTTTGATCCAGGGTCTTTTCCCACTTCCACTTAAAGGTTGGCTACTGCTCTTCCAGATCTCATCCATGTAAGGTACCTATTTCTGCATTCTGGGCAGCTCACAGCAGTGAGCTCCTCTGAGCAGTATCAAAGCTCATACACAAATAACCCAAGAGAAGGGGCTCTGCCAGCTTTAAGGAGCTGGTATCTACAAGTTCAGTCCCTCTTCAAGAGTATCACTAATGTACCCTGGATAGAAGTGGTCACAGACAGTCCCTGGGTTCCCTACACTGCTCCTGTGTGAGCATTTTTAGAAAGTCTTACTGAAACACAATTTCTGCACAGCTGGGATCAGAACCAAATTTCACTAACACTCATTTGAAGTAATCAAGTTTTATATTTTGTTCCTGAAAGGGTAATCACTCTTTCTGCAATTAGCAAGCCTGCTGCATAAATGGAAAATCACCTGGGGGAGGGTGTTTCAAGAGCATTCACTTTATATTCCACTTCAGCCTACCCTGGGCACAGTAATGGGCTTTGAATGAACGGAGAGGGGAGTGTGTGTTGGAAATGATGGCTGGTGTGTTCAGGAGAGCAGGGAGCTGCTGTTAAATTGTTGCTGTGGGAAGTCGGCTTACCCGGTGACACTGAATTTGTAGTGAGCAAACTCAGACAAATACTCTGGTGCTATTAATGGTTTCCATTGGGATGGTTGGGCAGGGGGCCTGGATGCTTGGCACCAAGCAGAGGCTGCTGCCTGGGTCCTTGGATCAACATCTGGATAATGAAGGGAGAGAGGCACACCCAGAAGGTGTCACAGAGGGAGCCTCTGTCACCAAGGAGATGTTGACTTCCAAAAGTTAACAGAAAGGCTGTTCACTTCTGCATCTCATTTATATGCCCATAGCTAGATGAGGTAAAGCCAGGTCAGTGTGTGATGACAGAAAAGATTTGCTCCCTGCCCTGGAGATCTTACAGACAGAGCTTACAGCACAGAACTAATTCATTCTGCATACAGAGCAAAATGAAAGGAGATCAAATCCAGCATAACTTTACGAAAGCTCTGACATCTCAGACTAATCCAGTATCTCTCTTCTAAAAATAACTGACTTCTTAAACCAAGATGTGATGGAGCCAATCCAGCTGAGCTTCAGTAATTCATAAGGGGGCAAATCACTTGGGGACAAATGAGCTTTTGCAGGAAGGAAACAACCACACCCAAAGCCCCACATGCACACACCCTGTGGGGTGCTACTCCTGGGCATTGCTGCAATACAGCCTCTCAGCCCTATGCTAAGGGAATTGTTTTCAGCTTAGTGCATCACTGTAGCACCTTCAGCAACCAGGATGACACTGATGCTGCTGCAAGAGGCACTTCTGAAGCTGTTTCCAGAAACACTGTATGCCCTGCTGGTGTGCTCAAGAAATTCAAATAGAATCAAAGTGCAGCAAGGTACCAAGGTGAGCAGAAGGATGGAAATTTGCTCTACCACAAGAGTCGCTGAGCTTAAATTGTTTCTATTTCTGTAAACCCAAACCTAGGTTTTCAAATCCTGTTCCCTGTAAATCTACCTGAGATAAGCATTAGAAAAGGCTGCAGGAAAGAGACCAAAAAGGACAGTTCATACAAAGGCAAAATAATTTGACTCACCCACAGTTGAAGACAGGAAACCGGATTGGTTCTTTCTGATGGGTTAGCAGTTTTCTGAAATACTCTTTCAGTAGAAATAGCTGGAAAGATGGGACATGGATACACACACAGAAAATTAAACAGCTGCTTTTTAGACAAGGTTTTGTCTACCACACCCTTAAGGACTCACTGATTAGTTTTGAACACCAGCATATTTTAAAGGACTTAGAATTTCATCTTGAATTTCATTCCAATTTTAAATGTTGCATGCTGCAAAGTATTTTATGTGCTGTATAAAAAAAAAAAAATCCAAAATCTCTATCCATGCCCCAGTAAACATCCAATTTCAAGGGGTGGGGTTTGAAGCTGGCAGCAATCATGACCCAGTGGTGATGCTTAACTCACAGCAAACACAACCCAAGGCTGATTCATGTCTCCCACCCCAGCTATAAATCAAACCAACGTGCTAAGCAGAGCACTGCTCTGGGGTGGATGTGACAGCTTTGTCACCAAACCAAGTGTTGTGTCCCTAAACACTTCCTTCACCAGCCTCCAGGCCCCTGGTGCTACTGTGCACCCCACTGTGGGTGGTGGCACGCCCTGCACCCAGCCCCACCTGTGTAGAGCACCATCCTTGCTGCAGCAGCTACACCAACAGCCCCAGGTGCTGTGGGTGATCCCACCTTGCTCCAGCATCCTGAAAGCCCAGAGGGACAAGCTTTGGTTATTTCTTTGTCAATACCCCCAATGGCACAGAGTTAAGCACACTGGGAACCTTTCATCACGGATGATGTCTCACCTGGCCTGCATGGCACACAGCATCCCACTGCAGCTGTCCTGCACTTCAGTAAGGAACCACATTTCCTAAATTTCATTTCTGATTAACCAGCCCAAGTCTCAGAGTGGCCCAGTAGCCATGGCTCAGGCAGGAGCAGCAGGCTTTATTTTATCCATCCTGACCACCTGCTTAACAACACAACCATTAAGGCCCCCCCACCCTGTTTCCAAGGACACTGATATGGACCCTGCTACAGAATCATTGAATCATAGAATCATTCAGGTTGGAAAAGACCCTTGGAATCATCAAGTCCAACCATCAGCCATACTCTACATGTAAAGTTCACCCCTAAACCATGTCCCTCAAAACCGCATCCAAACTCCCCTTAAACACATACAGGGATGGTGACTCAACCCCCTCCCCGGGTAGCCTGTGCCAGTGTCTGACCACTCTTTCTGTGAAGAATTTTTCCTTAATGCTCAGTCTAAACCTACCCTGTCCCAAATAAAGCCCATTTTCTGTGCCATGTGAGGCTGCTGGAGGGGTCAGTGACAGGCTGGCAAGTCTGGCAGTGCCTGACCTCCACTGGAATTCTGTGCTCAGCCTCCCCATTTTCTCCTGCTTGTCCCCGGCCCAGCCGTGCAGCCCTGGATGGCCACAGGCCCAATCTCAGCTGCAGGGCACCACTTGCAGAAAGACATGAGACTGTATCAAAGAGGAAAAAAAGAAGTCCCCTCGACTTTTCCAAAGCAATTCCATTGAAAGAGCAATGATTTAAAACTAAATCCCTGCTAAAGCATGAACCCCACCAAAGGGGCTCAATTTGGCGGCCTTGTCCAGGCCGCGTATCACTGAGCGCGGCTGAACTGCCCCAGAACCCTGTCCATAGCAACAGCTGGGGACCCTCACACTGAAGCCCAAAATACTCAATTTTATTTAAGTGACTTTTAAACACACACAATCATTAGCTCTTCAGTCTGTGCGTCAGGACTGACTAGAGCTGCCACGATCCATTTGCTTTGAAGCAGCACTTAGACTTTTCCTCCCTTACATTTGGCTGTAATTGCACGGGACCCAACAAAACGATCTGCAGGAATTAGCTTTTTACGAACAATACAATTATGATTTTAAATCAGCACACGAGACACTTAATTAATTTTGTAGGATAAGGAATCTGTTGCAAATATACAGCAGTACACCCACACATCACCATCTGCTGTGGAGAATTAAATGTACAACTCACAAATGAAATCCTGCAAAGTTGGTGCAAAAAGGTCCTTGCTTGAATTTAAACAAGGCTGTGGAAACCTGAAAACACATTGCAAAAGATCATGAAAACAATAACAAATTTGTCCATCTGTGAGTCAGTTCTAGCAGGGGTGGGGTTTTGGTTTTTATACTGGTGTAATTTTAATAATTGGTGCAGCTCACAATGCAAAGTATATTTGAGCTCTTCTGTCCAGAGCAAAGTCACTCATGCAAGTGCTCCCTATAGTCTCTGTCACATTACACTAGGTCTACTAAGTTTAGGGAAAGAAAAAACTAAAAAGAAACAAAACACGCAAACAAGCAAACATACACGAAACTACTTTTTTGGAAATATTCAGCCACAATTTTGAAAAAAGTAAATTGGCAAATCTGGCAATTGTTGTGGATGTTTTATTATTAGACTCATTAACAAACACTGTTCTACTGAAGAGAGGAAAATAAATATCAACAACTACTGCTGCCATGAACACCTCTAACAAACACAAATATCCCTATCCCTTTGACTTCCCTGAAGCCAAACATTCACTTTCCAATTTTGCCTCCTCGTTTTCTTCTAACATACTAATTTGAAATAGGCTCTTAATTTTACACCTAGGAGAGCCACACAACACTAAGTCATATCTCCTGCTCTATTCTACAGAGATGGCTTTGAATCTTCCTAGCCAGCAAAGGCAATGATGTCTATAACCTACTACATGCTGGTAAAAGGGGTGGGTAGGTATGAGCAGGTTGGGGCAGACAGGAATCAAAGCTCTTGGTGCAGTTGCAGCTGCTGCTATTTTTGGTACTTGGCATTAATCTCCAGGACAGCCAAGACTGACGAGCTCTCCTTGGCAGCCACAGGCTTAAAAATGAACCCAGGACCTGCTCCTCACACACTCAGCAGCTGTATACCTAAAAAAAAAATTGTCTTTTGCAGTGTTAGGAGGACAGAAGCCATGCCAGTGAGCCCTTAAATACCACTTTTTTTTTCTTTTTAAATTTTAATAGGGTGCCAGGAACCCATGCTGACATTTTCACTAGTTACTATTTCATATTATCAATAAAAGAGCTATAAACACACTTAGGATGCTCCCAAGCCCATCAGCATTCTACCTGCACATCCCCAAAAAATCACAGGGGTATGTAGGAAATAAAAGATTCAGCATTCTGCTGCCACAGCCCAAAATTGCTCTGGGTTGGTGTTCTGACAGATTTTTAGCAGGGGTGCTTTTTTTTTTTTTTTTTTAATGAAAATATTTCCTAAACCTTTTTTAAGCTGCATGTGCTTTTTTTACATTTTTTAACATCGACTTATCCTCTCACACACCTGGGAAATACTCTTGGTGCACACGCACCTCGCATATAATTTATGCTGAGGGGCCTGTTACGTGTTTAACTCAGATAAAGTGCATCCATAATTAAGAAATGCAGCATCAGAGGTACAACATGCATGTAAATTTGCAGAAAGGATTCTATCAGCTGAAGGAACTATTTAAAACCACAACCTAATCAGAAACCACTGTGCATGTGGCTGTATTTCTATCAATATCCCAAACCCCTTTGACACATGGCACTGCTACCACTGACTAGAAGCTGACTTGCCACAGCTGCCCTGGGCACACTTGCATGCATAACAAATGAAGTGACTTGATTAATCAGTTGAAGTTGCTGAATCATGGGCTTCCAGCAGTGCCTGCATAGCCTTGGCTATTGATGGGAAGCCAACAGCATGGGATTTAGATGAATTTCTATCAGCTGGTCCACAGACCTGCATGGCCCTTATCTTGGCCAGCATTTTTATGAGAGAAAGAGTCTCTGTCCTGAAAAAATGAGCCTTGTCGAAGGGGGTGGAAGTGTGTGTATGAGAAGGGAGTCCAAAGGTAACTGTCAAAAGGGAAGAAGACCTTAGAAGCAGAGGTAGGAAAGCTGTGAGCAGGAAAATCATGAGTATCCTGAAAGTTTCACCTCTTCTCGGGAGGGCTGGAGGCTGTGGGAGAGCTTCCTTCTCATGTCAACCTGTGTCTGGAGAAAAGCAAACCCTCAGAAACAATTCACTGTGCCCTGCAGGGACCCTCTGCAGCAGCCCTGCTGTCTGGCCATGTGTGCCAGATGGGACTGGTGCTTTTTGTCACTGAGTTCAAACCCTCCCAGTCAAAGGTGATGTCCTTTGGTTGAATCTTTAGGTGAGATAAATGGTCACTGCTCCACTAAAGGACACTGACCCAGCTGCTTTCTGCTAGGAAATCAAGAAAGATTTGGTTAAAGAAACAAAAAAAATATTATAATAATCATATGATGGCCTGGTGAGAGCTGGAGAGACAGACCCTGTAGCTGCTGTCATCTCCAGTACCCTTCTCCCACCCTCCTGTCTGACCAAGGGTGTGGTGGGAAGAAGCCTCAAGGGACCAGTTCAGGCAGGACAAGGGGATCCCTGGAGAAGCCTTTCCCTCAGTTGCTGGTGCCTTTTTGCCTGGCAGTCCATAATAGAGCCGTGATGACATATTTGCCAAATCTTTCCTGCCAGGCAGCTGGTCAAAGCTTTTGCTTTGCTTTTACAGATCATGAGCAAAGTGTCATTGAGTGTCTAGAATAAAAGCAAAAGGAGGGCAAGCAGCCTTTGTGCCAAACCTCTTACATTTCCTCCACAGTGTGACTCTGCTGTACTTGTGAATGATCATATTAACATACTTTAAAGGAGTTCATGTGCTGGTAATGGAAGAGATTGTCAACTCACAGTATCTTATCTATTAAAATAGCCAGAGTGGTAATATCATGGCAGCTAAATTAAAAAGAAAAGTAGATGCTGAACAGGTTGTTCACTGCCTAAAACCAGTATATCTTTGGCTACACACATATATATTTCTATATGAACGGACTGTGTGTATTTTCAATATTAAAAGATAAAATACTGTTCTGTGCCATGTTATAAACTAACTTTGTGCAATGGAACAGATTTTTACAGCTAAGTTAAAACCTCCTGAGAATAAGAGGTTTATAATGGAAATGCTGACAGACTCTTAACTATAGCACTGGGATCTCACTTGCTATTATGACCAGATAAACCAACAAGGTAATTCAATGTAGTGTTCCAGCTCTGAGACACTAACACACTCCTTCTGGTCCCAGGTGCTGAGGGAAAGTTAAATATAAAACTTAATGAAACTGCAGTGACTGACTACAGGGCTGGATGGTTGCCCCTGCACCAGGGAAAGGTGAATTTCTCTCCCGGGAAGGTGTCTGAAAGGCAGGTAGTGACCGGCTGGTTCAAGTGCAAGTGGCTGGAGCCTTCAGAAGTTTTCCTCAGCTGAAAGCAAATGGCTGGCTAAAGTCCAAAAGCTGTAAGAATAAAACCTGTTCGCTGCACACGTATCAGACCAAGAACTGAAGAGCAGTGCAGAGCAATTCCAGAGCACCCACTGCAGAGGCTGAGGGCTGAGCAGTGCTCACAGGGGCTAGGGAGGGACAGACCTGCCACCCCTCTCCTCAAAATTGCCCCAGCAGTCTTCAGGTTGGCAACTTCAGCTGAGGAACCCAAATCCAGTCAGAAAGCGACAGCTAGAGGGGAGCTCAGGTGAAGATGGCTGTTCAGTCCTTTTCCAGAGCCTTCCCCCTGGCCTCAGAGGCAGAAGGGAGCCGTGGGGTTTTGTTAAGCCAGCATGGCAATTCTCCAGCTTGTCCACAAATAGATGACAAAGCTGCCAGCAGCAGAAGTGCAGATCACGCTGTGCTTTAACACCAGAAAGCTTTGCTACTCCTTTCAGTGCCATGTATAAAATTACCAAGACTTCTCCAAGGTGCACACGCTGCCTCTACCTACACATGAAATCCTGAGCAAACTTTCCCGAGGTTGGTGGGCTGGTAGCACTGCCTACTGTCAAGACCGTCTGACATTTCCAATTACAAGACTCTACTTTCAGCTGCTTATAACTGTCATATTTTGACCACTAACTTGTCATTTTCCATCCTGGGCATCTGCCTCAGGCTGAATTTTTTTTTTTTTGGAAAGCTTCAGCCAAAACAATATAGCTATTCCCAAGGGCAAGGCCAGGGAACAATGTGCTGTTTTGTAATGGTAAAAGAGAAAAAGAACAGACACCCTCTTCTTTAAGATGCACCACAGCTCCTCACAGTTTGGATAGGGGACTAGAAATTTAGACAACGTGTGACCTTTTTATTAAGGCTGTGCCTTTCCATTACTGCTGGGAAAATCTATGCAAGTGTGGCCAAGTGAAAGCCTTTGAAAAAAAAAAAATCAAATCCAGCTTCCTCAGCAAAGGTATTTTTCAGTGGGAATCCTAAAGATGCTGCAGCTCCTGTCCTGCGGGAGCCACAGCCCTTCAGCTGGTTCAGAAGGGGGTAGCCCCATCTCACTGCCTCGTCAGCACAGAGCAGCTAATCCCCTTTGCAACACTTGATGCAGGCTCATACACTCACCACCACGAGTTTTTGGGTCTGTGGGTAACCCCTGGCTAGAAAATGGGAGGAAACCACCACCTAGGGACACAGCTGCTCATTGCTACACTGAGGGTGCAAAGATTACACCTGTAATCTGGCTTCAGGACCATGGGGTGAACAAATTCAACCATCTGGCACAGGAGAAAGGAGTCCCAGAGGGACCGTAGCCCTAATGAAAGGAAGGGACATTTAGGCAACTCTGATGGCCTGGGCATAGTTGTTGGGACTGAGAAGTGCAGGTGTGGGATGCCTAGTGCTGGATGGAGAAAGGGAATGAACCACAGCAAATTCACCCAAACTGGGGGGACTGGCACTAGCCAGGCAAGGAGATGACTAAGACAAGACAGAACTGAAGCAATACTGAGATGGAGGGGAAGAGTCAGAATGATTTGCACCCACCAGAGTTGCTGGCTTCCCAAGACTGGGAATACGATCCAAGATCCTGAGTCTAAACATCAGGAGGCTGCCAGACAGAGCTGTGAGATCCCACCGTGCCCGGTCGGCAGCAGCAGGTTTTACAGCTCCTAGCTCGGCGTGGCTCTTCCCGGGTTCACAGCCCACCAGCAGGAGCTGCAGCTGGAAGTGCTCCGTGCTCTGGAAATCAGATGCCAAAATCAACAGTGCACATTTAGCAACCCCATGCAAAATGTCTGGGTTAAATGACCTTCCCAGGCTCACAGAGCAGACTTTTGGCAGAACCCAGATCTGCAGGGCGCCATTCAGATGGCTGAAGCGGGACAGCATCCCCTGCCCAGCAGCATTCATCACGGCCCTCTCACCTTCCACAGCAAAGGAAGCAGGGACCTGCAGACAACAGCATCCCCTGCTAACCTGTTTAATTCACCCTGAGCACCAGCCTCTCCTGTACTGAGTGTGGCAGAAAGAGGGTGTGACACTACAACTGCAGCACGATTTACATGCACAAGTGGTCCAAGCAGCTTCTTCTGGGATTCCCTAAATTCTGAGTACAGGAATTTACAATCCTTCATTATGTCCTTTAAGTAGGGAAAGCCTGGAGAGAGAAAATGGAGGGTGTTTTCCTTCCTGAAACTTATCTTTGAATGGTGCATCCTGCCTTTACAGAAGGCTGCTGTTTACTACTGCAATACATTTATATTGAATCTCAGTTCATCTGCTGTAAGAAATTACTCAGACCATTAATTTTGGAAGCCAATGCTGAGAGAGCACGAATGTTAAGAATTCTAATTATGTCGGGTCTGGGAAATTTAATGAATAAAAGAGACTTTTCATAAGCATCTCAAGCCATAATATTTTAATGCTATTGGCATTAATTAAAATATCTGGAATTTTTAAAGGAACCCTCTCCTTTTCCCTGTCAATTTTTCACTTCCACCATTAGAACGGAAGCCTCGTTTTGCTAAAGCCACATAAAATAATGTTCTTTGTGGCTGATCATCTCATTTATAACCATGTCATGGCAGGAACAACCTTTCGCTGAAATTTTGTTTATGCTTCAAAAATTTCCCCCTAATAACTTCTTCCCCACTCCACCTCCCTTTCCAAGCACTAGCAGGCCTGGATTTGTCTTCTGTGCAGGGCTGGGAAGATAAAAGTCCAGATGATTTGGCACCGTACAAGGGACTGAACTCTGTGTGTCTGATTAATGATACTATCCATCTCAGAAGGTAGTGATTCCCTCCTTTAGAGCTTAGGGGAAAAAATAGACTAACCTTTGAATTCATACTTCATCATCTTCTGCTGACATTTGTGGCTTTCTGCAGGACACCAGGGTTGCAGCTCTTGGGCAGTCCCAGGGGCTCAGTGGCAGCAAGTGCTGCTTTTTCTTCTCACACCGACCAACACAGTGAATGCTCCATGAGAGAAGGGGCCACCTGCTCTTCTGCAGGCTGCTTTGTAGGCAAGGTGGGTTCACACAGGATCAGTGCCATGTCCTGCATGCCTGACAAAAGCACTGGCTTTTCTAGGGGACATCACTGCACTATAGGGCAGTTAAGTCATGACCGCCCAGGTCTCTGCTAATGCTGTGACCAGTCGCAGCAGTGCTGGCTGAATGCAAAGGCTAGAGAGAGCTTTGGCATGGCTCTGAGATCTTGTGAAATGGACTCATTACCCAAGCTGAGAGTTCAGATAAGCTTAGAAAGATAAAAAGTGTTGTTTTGCTTTGTTTTGTTTTGGTCTCTGATCTTGAGCTCACAGGTTTTTATTTGGAATTTTTTTTTTTTATAAGCATCTAAATATACAGTCACTTGCTAGTTATTAATAGTGGGAACTCAACTTATTTGATGCCGTTCTCACATTTTGGAGTGTCTAATTAAAGAGGGACACAGGAACTGCCATGTGCTGCTCAGACACTTGGCTTGATTGAGAAAATGGAGCCAGTGGGTTTTCCAGCCACTGAAAGTGCCACAAACTGCATCAGAGGGAACCAGCGCTGGTGCCATCACCTGGACAAAGCAAGGTCAGGTGCCATGAAACATCAGGCACAGTGAAGAAGCTGCTGTGCCTTCAGAAGCACTTAAACAGGTATTTTCTCTTGAAAAGGCCAAAATTGTAACTGCCTGGAAAGTGAAAACAGCCTTTTTTCAGCTGATCAGGGGAAGCAGCGTTTCCCCAAGAACGGCAAATAACAAAAAGAAGTTGCATTTTAATTCTGCCAAATCAGGCACAGACTCGTCTGTCTCAGAGGTGCTGCCACTAAACAAAACCACTCCTGTTGGGATGCTGCACACCAGTGCACTGCAGAAAAGAGGCAGGTCACTGCTTCCTGGCAGTATTTTCTCCTCCACAGCAAATCTGCCGATTCAGCAGGCTGCTCAGCTTGCTTGTGCTTATTCCTGTGCTGGGCACAGCCAGGTGTCACACAGGTGAGGTTGCACAGACACAGAGGAGGCCCAGAGGGCTTTTATCTATTTTCTCCATGTGGCTGAGGGAGCACTCAAAGGAGCCTGCTGATTTTGTATGTTTGGTGCTGCAGAGAAGAAAATCGATGTGGGAACTACAGATGGCTTCAGTTTTACAGGGTAGTCCAGGCTGCTTTTTGATGGAAACAGAACTGAATTAGTCTTAATGGCCTAACTTTACTGGCCATGATGGTTTGTTTCAGTATTCAAAGGCAAATACCGAAGAAGCTTTTTGTGAACATGCCCGGTTCTTTCAGGTGGAAGGAAGTGAGAACAATTTCTGCATCATTTCAGACACTTGTTTTAGAGACTTCACATGGTTTCAAGAAGCTTTTCTCTGATATTGAGCTGTCTTTAGCAGGTTTCTCTTTTTTTTTTTTCTTTTTTTTTTTTTTTTCCCCTGTGCTTTGGGATCCAGTATCATTTCCTTGTTTATTCTGCACTCCAGTGCTATCAGCCATCCTCAAGTGTTTGTCTCATCGCCTTCAAGACTGCACCCCTACCCAGGAAAACAGCGAGGGACAAACTTTCTGCTCTCTGCAGGTTTTTCTCCCAATAAGCCTGAAAATAATGTTTGTTTGGCTCATATTCTTAGCTAGCTATGACTCCCCACCGAGACCCCCTGCCCTGTCAATTGCTGACTAATCGTGCCTGCAGCAAAAGTAATCCGAACTAGGGAGTTATTCAGCAGCAGCAGAAGGCTCCATTAGAACAGATGATACTCTCTGCTCCTTTCGGTGTTTATCCTAGGGGATCGGCCTTCCTAGTGCTGCCCCAGGGCACACGCACCCGGTGTTCTGCAAAGTCACCCTGGAGTGTCCCCTCAGCAGGTCTGCCAGGCTCATGTGTACAGCAAAGGGCCAGGCAAAATTCACGCCAGTGAGGTCTGTGCACCGAGCAACCCGTTCTGCAAGGTGCTGCTACAGGCAGGCTAGTCCTGGAAGCTTCTCCAGGTTTCTTTTTCATCTTTCTTATCCTTGATGCACAGGCAGCAAGCAGTTCTGTATTTCACTTGACTAAGCCTTCCTCTGAGACATCAAGGGGAGCAAACTCCCACCCCTGCAAGAAGCTTTCTGAAGAAGATTTCTGCTGGTCCCTGGAACAAGCCTTTGGTGTTTACACACCTTTCCCTCAGAGCAGCTTGGTTACAGACCTTCATGTCTGTCCTGGGCTTAAGGCCAGTCCCTGTGGGTTTTGTCACCCCTCTGAAGACCCCATCTCAGGCTCAGCATCTTGTTTTCCAGCATTGACTTTCTGCAGGTACCCCACCTCTGTCCCTCCACCAGCTGTGCCAGGCATGGACTCTGTGGTGAAGACAGCTGCTCTTGCTGCGACCCTGTGACTGCTGTTTCATCCCCGAACCCATCTCTTTCCAAGGGAAACTGCCTCAGAGTGTCCAATTGCATCTCTGAGAGGTATTTTTCTTCATCAGAGGTTGCCAGCCTGGCTGCCAGTATCGCACCTCTCTTTCCAACTTGCTGTATGAAATAGAATATATACAGTCCTTGTTATATCTGTGAGCTTAATGCAGCCACCTCCAGCTGAGCTATGGCCACTGCTAATAATGGATGAGCTGCTCCGTGGTGTGTCAGAAAGGGACCAAAGCTGACACAAGCTGGAAGATGAGGGACACTGGTAACATGGAGTCAACCTCGGCTGGACAGGGGATCAGCCACCCTTTCTGCTCCAGAAAGCAGTGCACATGGTTAATGCCGTGTGGGCAGACCTTGCCAGGCTTGCTCTTGCCCCTTGGTTTGACTGTGTGACATTAAAGCTGCTGCCCCAGCCGTAGGACGGGTGAACACAGAATGTACCTATTTACCTTGCAGGTCTTTAAACCTACCGAATTCAAATGGGTTATGTAAAGCAGCAAAATCTACACAATTTAAATTGGCCTGACTTCTGAAAGCTGCAGGTTGCAGGACCTGAAAGAAGGCCTGCAGCTAGACTAACTATCCAAGGGAGGTCCTTTTGGCATACAAAGATCAAGCGCTAGCTGAAATTCAAACATACCTTTACACCTAGTTTTTATCTAATTTCAGTTTCACGCAAAATAATGTTGCCCTAGAAATAAAATTTCCCCATATGTCTGCTGCAGCTCCACAATGGCCATTTAGTGGAGCAGTAAAGCAAAGCACCAGGTACTTGACAGCTCTCTTTTGTGTCACTCGCAACATGCCTTCTAATTCTAGAGAGCTACTGCCATGTGCTCCAACTGGGTTTCTTTGCTTTCCTGAAGCAGTTACATGGCTTAAGAGTTTGGTCATCTTTTCTGCTAATAGGAATTGTATATGGGAGCAGGATACAAGCAGAAAGCACTGCACATTAAAATCTAGCTAGCTCAGGACACCAGCAATATGATCTATGCAGCCCTGCAAAATGAATTTTTATTATTTTCCCAGCTTAACATGGTAGCATTAATATTTCATTACTAGATTTCACTATGATTTTGGTCCTGTTACTGTCTCAACCAATTTATTGCATGAGAAGGTTATTTTTAATCTTCAGCAGTAACTGAGAATATACCCTCAGAAAACCTTTCCCAATGTGGAATTTCTTTGCTGCTTCATTATAATTGAGGTGATGCTGTATCCAGCAGCTCTTTATGAGAACAAAATATATACATCAATTTTAAGAGAGGAGGGAGTCTTATCTTTCAGTTTCTTGCTCAAAAGTCTATGTTCTCTGCTTGTCTTATTGTTTTAATTACAGAATTTCAGGCATTAAGATTGGGGAGATTGAGTTAAAAGGACGTGATCTCATACAGAAAGCCTGGGTTAGTGCTGAGTACAGTCCAGCTGGCCTCTTGGGTACCACAGCACTGGTGCTCCAGCAATTTCCCTTTGAAAAATAAAGGTGTTTATTTGGGCTCTGCTTCAAACAGGGTCAAGGGTATAAAGGCACTGGCAGCTTTAGGCCAGATTTGTTCCTCTCTTAGGCTTGTGATTTAGAGCCCTGTGTCTTATGTCTCAGAGCCAATCCTGGCAGCCAGAGAATGAGAAAGGGCCAGAGACTGCACAGAGTCTGATCTTAACCCCGGCTCCCACCAGCCTCATTCAGGCACCAGAACAGAATTCAGCACAGAGGATGTTCACTCATCATAAAGGAGTGGGGGGGACCAAAACTCTCAAAAAAACAGTCTCTCAGAATCTGCTTCACAGCTACACAACATTTCTCAATGTCAAAAATAAGTAATTACTGCTAATTATCCCTGTACCAGTGTGAAAAACAGCCTCACTGCCCAGTTCCAGCTCCTCCAGCCAGGTAACCAGCAGTGATACTGCATCTCCCCTTAATTCAAGCCAGGAGGGTTCAGGACAGGACATGCCATTTTCACTCCTTATTCTACCCACTGGAGTCTCTTTGCTTTGTGGACAACTTCCTTGTCCTCTCTAAGCACAGGGTTGTTTTCCTGACTGTTATGAGGACATATAAGATGGGAGAAGGGTACAGGCAATTCTCTACTGACCATCAACATGAAGCACAACTGCTCCTTCACCACCAAGGAAATCCAGGCAAAAGTAGAGAGGCACAGGGCTGCTAGCCCAGCCCCATGACAAGCAGATGATTTCCCTGTTTGGCACCTTGGATATGAAGTCAAAACGTTTCCCTGTACATTGGCAGGTCTCCAGAGGCACTCCTTCTTCTTGAGCTCTCCAAACCCTTCCCCAAGGTCTCCCTGGAGCAACACTGTTGTGCAGCATCCTTCACATGTGCCCACATAGGGGTCCCTCTGGGCCACCCTGCACCTCTCCAAAACGTATCTTCAGCAGCTCACAGGACAGCAGGGGTTTGCTAAACCACCTGAGGGGTTGCTAAACCACCTGAGGGGTTGCTCTACCACCTGAGGGGTTGCAGCCTGACATGGCATTAACATTCCTGGGCAGTTTTTCCTGATGTAAATTCAACGTGGCTTGTTGCAACATCACAGTGGTGTCTCTCTACACTACCTTGTCCTACTCCTCTTCCAACCTGCATGTAGGCCCAAAGGATTGTCTTGTTCCTCTCCTATCAGTTTATCTAGAAAATATCTACTGTGTGTCATGTCATCACAGCTACAGTCACAACAGTACCCTAACCCAAAAGGATCACTGTGTTTTGTATCACCAAACAAGCCCAAAGTTCCAGGGAAGTGTATTTAATGATAGTCCCACACGTCAACAGCACTCCATTAGACCTCAGTACACTCAAGGTACCTGCATTTTGAGGGTTTTTACTGTTCAAGTGCTTCTTCTAAAACCCCTTCTGTGGTAATCATAGCTCTTCTAATTTAGGGACTTAAAACCAATTTAAAGCAGAACCAAAGGACACACATTTTTCACTCTGACATTTCGTGTTTCTCAAACATCTCCCAGCCTGCTGGTGAGAATAGATATCAAATGAGTGCATCAGTGTTTGTAAAAGTATGTTTTGGGGAGAAATCAGGAGGTGGGCTCATACTCAGCCCTTTAACAGACTCCAGAAATGACGCTAATCCAAATCAAATGGTCCAACTTTGACAGAGCATCAAACAACTCATAAAAGCCTTCCTAGATTCTAAATATTGGGTATATTCTTCACAGGGAAGATAAGCAGCAGAGCAGATTTTCAGTGAAAATGTTTTCTCCCCTAATCTTTCCTGATCTGAGAATTGTAACGAGTGCATGGAAATTACAAGCTGCTATAAAAATTACAGAGACTAAAACTACCATTTTATCCTGCATTAGAACAATTTTAACATTGTTAGAGGAATACATCTCTGCAATTTTAAAATTATTTGAGTCATGACAGAAAGACTCACAACTGCAATATTTATCTTTCAGATTCATCTTAGGATGTTCCTGAAGACTTGTGAGATGTCACATTATATAGCATTTTGTAGGGACCAGAGAAAGTCGCTTTGACAAGCAACACATGTAAATTGGAGCCATTGATTATGAAGGATTTAATTTTATATTCTGTATTCATAGAACGATAAATAAAAAAGACTTCAGTGGTCACTGTAGGACTGCAACAACTTCTGCAGAAATGCAATTTATAGTTGCATATTTTTAACAGCGAGCTTTGGCATACATTTGATTAAATTCTGCTTTCCAGTGCACTTAATGAGAATTCTAATTCTCTAGAGCCTTCTATAGGCATGCCAGGTAAAGAGGAGTCTATCAAGTCATAGCTGTGGTTGTTAGTACAAGGAGCTGGCTCCTTTGAAGAGAAATAAAATTCATAAGCATGCATGCATATATTTTAATATTGCCAAGATACATATTGGCAGAGCAATAAATAGTAAGAAGATTTATTACCCACTCCATTTCCCAATGTATACAAATGCAAGTGATACTTGTGAGGTATAACATCTTTCAGGAATGTGTTTGAACTGAGTGGCTCAAGTAAAGCCTGTTTATGTTGGGTTCACAGAGAATTTGAGTTTGATTCTGACTCTACCTTTCAACAAGTTACCCTACTGCTACCCTGCCTGATGGGAGAGGCAAAGGAGTTCCTAAGGGGTGCAAAACCATCTCCTTACTGAAGGCTGCCCACTTCTCTAAACAAACAGGGTAAAAAAACAAAGGAACTTTTTCTTGCCAGCTCCAGCTCTAATGCTGTGAAAGGTGGAGCATTTGGTGAATGAAGATCTCTCCACACACAGCTCGGGTCAGGCTCAGTCCTCAGCCACCTCACTTTTATGCTGAGCACAATGGTAAGTTTTCCCTGTTGAGCTCTGCCTTGCTCTAGCCTGGATATTGAAGAGTAGGAGTGAAATCCTGGACATGTTCATCCCAGTGGCAAAACCCCATCCATATCAATGGGACTAGGATTTCTTCCCTACAGCTATTGGTGCACCTACCAGCTCTGTGAGAATTATGCCAATTATCATAGAATCACAGAATGTCAGGGGTTGGAAGGGACCTAGAAGATCATCTAGTCCAACCCCCCTGGCAGAGGAGGATCACATAGACCAAGTCACCCAGGAAAATTGTTAATATCCAAACAGGAGCTGGATTCTGGGAGCTACACAGATTACTGGTTACCAGGGGTTTAAGTTATTAACAAGAATATATAGTCAAATAACACTTTTAACCTGCAGATTTCAAATTTACTAAGGAGTTCAATGAGCTTGCCCTCACCTTTCTGGTGGGCACCCAGAGGCATGGAGGCAGCAGAGCTGCTGTTCCAGACAGCAGAAGGGGTCACTGGTGAGACTCGAGGGAGGGCACAGAGTTTTGGAGCTCTACCCCAAACCTCAGTCATTAGGTCTGCAGATGAAGAGACTTTTCTTGCTTTAATTACCACTAGTCATGGAATTAAATCAGAATCAGCGTCCCCTAAAGAATATGAAGGAACATAATAAACCTCAGCTTTCATCATTTCAGTTGTGACTATCAGTGGGGTTTGTCTAATACTGACCAATGCTTGATTTCTAATTCTTACAGTGGAAAACAAAACACATTAAAAAGAAAAAACAAACCAACACTAAACCCAAAGCACATGAAAAGAACAGATTAAATATAGCTTGTGCTTATGCTGATTTTCAGAAATAGGTTAATAAACACTGCTTAGATGAAAGGAGCCTCAAGCGTTAAAGAAAGAAATCAGAAGGTCTCACTTAAGTGATTTTTTGGCAGGAATCAAATTAACGAATATAATATGGATTGCTGACAAGGTGCTTGATCATTCTCTGCAGTAAGGATTTTTTTAATGTATATATTATATTTATTTTCATATATATATATGCATGAGTTTGTGTGTGAGTTGGTTCCATTAATGCTTCATTTGATAATGATAAATAGCATTTTTATTTAAAAGGAAAATGTTAAGAAGTTCCTGATTTGTAAGAGCAAGTTAGAATATGTGACATTATTATGTCCCACTGCATTTTCTTCTCCTTTAAAAAACACAAGCCTTCAACGAGGGACTTTGCTAGTACAAAAGAATGAAAACAATTACTATTTTTTTTAGTAAGAGGGTGGAGGATAAAATAAAAAGGGAGGCACAAAAGAGACTTAATGAGATCATGGAACTCTTTCTTAAGCAGTACAGCATCTTAATTTCTGGTAAATTCAAGCAACCTCCATCTGGGGGTTGATTCTGTCAGTCTGTATCTATGTCTGTCTGCCTTTCTCCATCTCTCTAGGCATTCATGGCTGGGGCTCCAGAGCACCAGCAAGGGAAGGGAGCTCGGAGTGCAGCAGGGCTGCAGAATCCAGCCCCTGTTTGACGGTGATTGGCTCTGACATTGACAAGCACTTACACCCCATTCTCCGGCCCTTTTTGTTCGGCCTCGGATACACGTGTCGTCTGGCAAAAGTTAAAAATAAAGCATTTAGGGCTAGGCTGTGGTCAGTGCTCGTGTGTCTCCGCAATGAGAGGGGGAGGGAGGGGAGGGAGGGTGGAGGCAGCCGCGGCTCGGCGTTCTGCACCACTCACATCAAGGTCAGCCAGGACTGCTGCCGGAGCAAAGGCAGAGCCACCCGGAGCACATGCCTTGCTAGAAAAGATGTGTTCCTCTTAGAAGGAATCACCTGAACGTCCGGAGGGTCTAAGTGATGCTCAGGCATTGCACCCCACTTATTCAGGCAGCAGATTGAGCTGGCCACACCCCACCCCCGAGACCAGCTCCTGAGCCTTGGGGCACTCAGAAAATTTTCTATCAAAACTTTCATGGGAAGTATCTGATTTCCTTGAAAATGCCAGCATGTTTTTATTTCGTTCTGCCAGACAAATTAAAAAGGGAAAATGGAGAAGATATTAACAGAATCCCAGAAACCCTAATGGCTGGGGGAGGGGACAGTATTCGTTTTGTCAATGAGAAGCCAATATTTGCAGCTGAATATTTTGGATTAAAATAATGATGATCTGAATAGGCAGAAGAATAACTGGAGAAATCAATCTCTTATATATGAGCAGCTCCATTTTAGATCATTATGCAGTAAAGTTGACTGTTTTCCCCTTATTTCTCAGTGCCAAAGGGGGGGATACAGGCAAAACATTTCTCCTCAACCCCCTGTTTCCTAAGGCTAGAGAATCTCTTTGCCGCCCCTGTCTGTCAAAGCTGCAGAAGTGTCATAACCCTGCTCTGGATCAGTGGTGCTGGGGGCTCACCTGAGGGGACTTTGGGGTTAAAAGTTGAAATAGATTTCTATGAACATGGGTCAAGAATGAATGAGAACAGGGTGATGGAACAGAGTGCAGTGGTGCTGGTGCTCAGCCTGCTGCTCCAGCGTGCAGATGTGCTGCTGAATCCCCAGACATGTTCCCACCTCCATCACAGAATTAGTTACAGGTGTTCTCCCCACTGCTGCTGTGGAAAGCTTTTCCAGAAACTCCTACCTTTCATTAGAAACCCTCTTCTAAAATACAGGGTAACTCAAAGATGAGTAGTGACTGGTTTACAGTTATTTGTTTATGTAACAACATTATCAAAGCTTAAAAAGATCCTCTTCACTCCCATTGTGTTTCTGGCTGTTCCTTTGCAGCCTTTAGTATGCTAAGGCACAATCCTTATTCCTCCATCACACTATTCACCTTTCTCCGCTCCTGCTCTAGGATGAATTTCTTTCTTTCAAACACAGGTGGCTACAATTGGTCACCACATTCCTGAAAAAGTCTTATTAAAGCCTTCTAAAGAGCATTATTTTTTTCCTATCTTGACTGGAAATGCTTCTTTTGATATAATGCCAAGTATATTCCCAATTCTTCTATATCAGTCCAACCATCAAGCCTTACCTTATATTAGAAATTGTCATTAGTTCCCAGCTACCCGACCTTGCTACTTGAACTGTTGAATGTAATCCCATTTATATCTCCCCAGTCCCTGAGGATATTCTGTTTTTCTGTATGCTGTTAGCCTCCTTGCTATTGACAATCCCTCCCACCTTCAGCCCTCAGCACATTTCTCTAGCAGGTTCTTATTCTTTTTGTGCCTATTAAGTGATATTGGTCCCCAGAATGTGCCTTCAGAAACTCCACTTTTAGCTCCCTCTAACCTGGTATTTCCTCTTTCAGCCTTATCCATTATTATCTCCTTTAGCCAGTGTCTACTTATTTTACAATTCTGGGTCTAATCTTCATCTTTTCCAATCAAACAATCCTCCATGCAGGTCTGTGTCAAATGCTTCTCTCACAGTGTATATACATCACATCTATTGCCATGTTCTTTGTCTACACAGATCAGGATAATCTAAAGGAAGATTATCAAGTTAATCTAGTAAATCTGCTTTTGGTAAACCTATTCTGTGTGTTATCCTACTTCTTCCATTTGTTATGCTCTCTATTACTCTTCTTACCAAAAGCTTGCTAATGCCCTTCATACTGCTGATGTCACACTAATATGGCTATGTTTAACTAGATCACAGTTTCTCCTATCTTATATGTAGGAATCATGGCTGAAATTTCTTATACCACTCCTCCTTTAACATAGTCCTAAATATTCTTCAAGTAGAAATGCAGTTTCAAATGCCAATTGCTTCAGACTACTGTGATGCAGATCCCCTGAAATGGCACTCTTTGAATTTTACTTCTACCCCAAAAGGCATCAATTCCATCCTTTCAAATTCACTCAGAATCATAGAATCACAGATATTAGGGGCTGGAAGGGACCTAGAAGATCATCTAGTCCAACCCCCCTGCCTGAGCA
>JANHGL010006272.1:0-46268 GCA_024611195.1 Ceyx melanurus | reverse complement strand
GGGGCTGGGCTGGGCCGGGCCGGGCCGGGCAGGGCCGCGGCGCGGTCGCGTCCTTGTTCTCGTCTTAGGCACCCCCGGCGGCGCTGCGGGTGGCTCACCCCGCGGGAGCGGTTCACCGCCGCGCTCCTCCCACAGCGCCCTCACCGCGGCAGCGCTCGCGCGTGTCTTTTTTCCCCTGCCCGCCCGTCGCCTCTCGGCCGCCTCTCACCTTCTGCGGCCCGGGGGAGAGGCTGGGCGGCGGGCTGCCCGCGCCGGTAGCTGCGGGGACGGGGGACGGGCTCCTGTCGCAGCGATCTCGGGCTGTCACGGCCCGGGGAGGGGTGCCCGGGGCTGGGTCAGGCAGGCTACCTGCTCCTGGACCCCGGCAGAAGCGAGCGAGGCGAACCCTCGGAGCCCTGCCTGAGCCGTGAGAAGCGAGCCCCAGAGCCACTAACTCACGCAACGCTCATGAGGATTTCGGTTTCCTTTACTCGGTCCTTGGCCCTGCAGGAGAGCCTGTTTTACGTTTTACAGCTCTCCCGTGCAGGTTTTGAATGATAACCAAAGCTGCGAGTTGTGATTCCTGGTGCAGTCTCTTTGTCTCAAAGCTGAGAATTGGGGGGGGGGGGCAAAAAAAATCCACACCGAGTCTGGAAAGAGTTAGCATTGTGGAAATCAGCCTCTAAAAAGGCCAGATATTCTTAATTCTCCTCAGAATGATAGTTAAATGTGTGTGCGGGACTGGAGGAGACAAACGTACAAATCTGTAAAAGCTGACAAAAGTCCAGTGTGTGCAACACATGTTTCACATTTTGCTTACATATGTTTTGGTTTTAGATTTGAACAAAAGGCAGGTCAGGCAGTTGCTACCCTTGATTTTTCCATTGTAATGAACAGGAAGCTTGCCTGTCCACTCAACGGTAACTGGTTTCCTACTCTTTCTTTGTGAGCTGTTTATTTTCTCTAGTTCACATCTGTTTTCCTCCTTAAACTCACTTTTATGCAAACAGAAAAAAAAAAAAGTCAAAACTACCTAGTCATGGAGAACTCTTGCATCACAGGAGGAGTGGAAATAGGGTTGAAACCCAAACTGTTTTCATTGTGTCTAAAGACTAACTGAACAACTTTAATTTTTTGACAGTTGTTTACATTTGCAAGGCTAATATTTGGAAAACCTTTGGAACTGCAAGAATACTCTTAGGAATACTTAAATTTCATAAAGCTGATAAATCACTGGGAGGTTACTGGTGAAGCATGGTAACTAATAGCATTTCTAACGTTAGTTATTTGAGTACTTTTTGTGCTGTTGTTTAACTAATACATTCCCCTCGTTTCCAGAGGCCTTTGGTAGGGACACTGCTCTGTTCTTTTGTTACCACATTCTGTGTTCTGTTGTCTGTTCACGTGATTGTCTTAACTTCCTGAGCATTGTACCTTCCCACCAGTGCCTGTTTCACTGGTGGCTTGCATGTCTGTGAACAGTGGTAGATGTGCTCCCTGCAGGAATTTAAGATACGACATCAGCAGTGCACTTCTGTGCTGGAGGGCACCAATCTACTGCTGTGTTTTGTTGTCATACACATAGGCAGCAGAGCACTGGGTGTGTCTGCACCTCTGCCTGCATTGGTATATAATCCCAGACATTTAAGCTACTGGAGGATTCTGGCTTCTGAATGAATGTGGTGTGTGGGGACAAGTTCACATCTGGTAGTTGTGCTGAAGAGAAATCAACTACCCATAATAGAATACTGGAGATAGGTGAAATAGTTTACTTTTTAGTAAAAGCATGTCATTGAGTGTTCTGTCTAATTTACAAGAAAAAAAAAGTTGTTTATTGAACTTGTGCTTTGATTTAGGAAGAGCTGGTGCAAACAGAAGACGGGACTGAGACGAGAACAGTGGATTCCTGACCTAGAGATGGTTCCTGTTCACATGAGGTACTGATCCCTGAAATGCTACTTGCAGAAAAAAAAAAAATCAACTGACTCCTTCTTGATGTAAACAGTTTGATCCAAGGGGTAGTCGTCTAGCCATACAGATGTTTATGTGGAACTCAAATGCTTTCTGAGCTGTGGCTTTTCAGTTTCCTTTCCTTTCTTAGAGCACACTTCTGCTTTCAGATCCTTCTGGCAGCCAAGTTAGCTACGTTTTGTATTTGTGCTGGGCATAGCATTGATGTCTCAGGGATTGCTTTGGGTTTTACTGAGCAGGGCTCGCCCAGAGCCAAGGCCCTTTCTGCTCCTCACACCACCCCACCCGTGAGTAGTCTGGGGGTGTAGAAGAGGCTAAGAGGGGACACAGCTGGACAGCTGACCCCAAGTGACCAGAGGGATGCTCCATACCGTGTGATGTCATGCAGAATGTTAACAGAGTTTGATGAGAGAAGTTTGTAACAAAATGTAAAGTTTAGAACAGGACACCTTGACTTTAAAACTGGGTTATGCATCCGTGTCCTGGATTTCAGAGTATCTGACCTCTGTGGTCTGAAAGCTAGGAGTGCTCTCTCAGTCTGAGGGTGCCCTGCCTCCATCCAAATGATGGTTCAGAATGAGGGCTGAGAGTGGCCCGCATGTTCTCAGGTGTTGATTTTTCAGGTGACAGAGATGTTTTCTCCAGGGATCAGGAATAACGTTGTCAACCCAGCTTGTATCCACCTAGACAGTCAGACCATCTGCATTACCCAGGAGTTTTATTTCTCACTGTGCCCCACAGACTAAGTGCACGAAGACAGTCTCAATCTTCAGACTGAAATTGAAAAGATTGGATGACAAGCTGTCTGGAAATGCTGAGAAGGTATAAACTGAACATTGCTCTGCCCAAGGAAGTCAGGCTGAAGTCTTCTCTCAGGATTCTCAGATTGGAGAGCTAGAGTTAGGTACCTATCTGGAGTCAGACAATGTTTATATGAAAATACAAAGCCACCTTTGACCATTTTTGTCTCCTGGGTTGTATTTGCATTTAGCAACTTACATTTCAAGCAGAAGTTTTAATTGAAAGTTATTATTTTGGGGTTTTTGTTTGTTTGTTTTGAAGTGCCATTTTTCCCCCCAACATTTTCAGGTCTTGCCATTTTCCCATATCAGAAAAACCTACCAGTGAATGTTCATATAAGAAAACACATTAAGTATTCATGAAGTTGATATAAACTGAAATGAAAAAACTAATAAATAGTTATATGTGTAACAATGTAGAACTACACTGCTTTTAAAAATCTGAGTTCTAATTGAGAAAGTGCCTCGACTTGAGAAGCAGCATATGGAAGAAAATCGTCAGTAAACATTTCTAATTCTAATGATGAGATTCTTGATATGTTCTGTGCTGACATAATGCTGCTTGTCAAGAAGGGGCTGAGGTTCCCTTCCATGCTTGGAGAATGACCTAATGTCAAGAGCAGAATATTGATTATTTCATAGAGAATTACAACACACATTGCTGGGGAACAGTTAATAGTCTAATAGTTAGTGGAGTTTAGTGTTTGGATGTATGACAATGAGAATTTAATAGATTAAATTTTATTAACTGATTAAGTCTCAGATAATTGAGGCATAGTGCTTAGAACTGTTCTTATGAGTGGCATTGCTGGATCAGAATAATTTTAAAAACCTGGTGTCTAGTCTTTGGATGTAATGACTATAAAATTTGGGTATGGTCTTAAAAGAGAAAATGGTGTGGAATGACATATCATGTTTGAACATTAATGCTGTTTGTGGGAATGGTGCGTTTGGCTGTGAAAGTTACTGGCAAGTAATGGAGTATAAAGGAGAAAATGGTTGAAGGTTTGAATAGCTTTTGTTGTAAAAAGAAAAGTTAATTGGTCTATTTTTACAACAGAGCTGCCAGTTGGGGCTGCATGTGTTTGATCCTTCCATCATCTTCCCAGGAGAAAGTATATGTGACTGGATGGGTTTTATTAACTTAAAAAGTGTATTTAATTTACATGTACACATATCTACAAGTGTACATTTCCCTACCAAACTCTGAAATTTCTATTCCATACAATGCAGCTCAGATAGATGGTTGTTAGAGTTGTTTTTAAACATAAACTATCTTTTTTTCTTATTTTAGTTCTGATAAATAGTTGAAGCATTTCACTGAAACTTTCCACAGAGAAATATGTCTGTTGTGAAGAGTTAGCCCAATGGTTCAACTAATAAATAATGGAAAAGTGGCACCCGTTGAAGTGCTGTAGCTACCAAAAGCCCCATCAGTCCCCTACAGCTCACACAGTCTGATATACAGGAGTATGTAGTGACCATTTGGGGTCTGTTGTTTGGGTTTTTGTTTATCTAACGGTAAACATGCATCTGTGAATGAATCACAGAAGTGGGGCTGGGTGGTCAGTAGTGAAATCCATTGGATTGTGGATGCTGTGTATGTGTTAGGGAAGATTGCAAGGCAAGACAGCATGGCTCTGTTTCCAGGTTCCTGGTGGGGGAAGGATGTGTTGCTTATGGACTCCTGTCACACAGGTTCTCTGTGCAGTGTGGCTGGTTTAGTTTCAGTGCAGTGCCTGTTTCCTGCTGTTCTTGAGTCATCTTGCAGCTGCTTCAGTTAGAAAATCAGTGATTCTTGTTTTCGTGCAAAAGCAGGAACTGGATGACTTGGCTAATGAGATTAAACAGCACTGCCCCCAGAGTCTGCAAAGTATTAAATACTGTGCATGTTCCAGTCTCCCCACCCACAGCACCTCCACCTTCCTTTGCCTCTGCAACTTCTCCAGCTGCTTGATAGACACAGCATTTTGCATAGATGTTTTTCTATGCAGAGAGAACAAGACTTTTGACCTGTTTAATTTTTTTCTTTAATAATTAAGCAATGTGGTCACATTAGAACCGTGCTTCTTTTCAAAGAAAATAATTGCTGAGTGAAAGTACTAATACGCAGGGAAAAATAGGAAATCATTATGCTGCAAGAATAACTTTGAAAGAGTCTGAGATTGTTCAAGGGGAAGAGAGCCTTCCAAGAAGTGATCACATTCTCACATGCAGCTTTAAACACATTCTTTAGCTTTAAAAGGACCAGAAGAGAATCAGTCAGTAAATCAAATGTAGTTGTGGGCTTGTCTGCAAAACCCTGTCACTCTGAAATACAGCATCAGGACTGTGTGTTTGGAACGAGCCTTGTCAGTGCCAGTGCCTCCTGTGTATGAGAACAAGAGGTATGTCTTTCATTAAACAATGCTCCTGCATCCCCTCACTGCTTTTCTTCACCAGCTAAAGAGAGCAGTTATGGTGGCTAGGCTTTAGGCACACATTCAAAATGACTATATTTTTGCACTGTAATAAGCTATTAAAATCACTGTTGTGTTGGCTTTGTTTGGTTTTGGTTTTTAGTATCTGTTTGAAAAGGAAATTTAATATCTTACCAAAAAATCTCCACCTTTTCTCAGTTACTGCTGGAGAAAAAAATAATACTTTTAAAGACCACGTGCTCTAGCTGCAACTTTTGAAAGCTGCTTTATGGCAGAAGATTTCTCTGGAAATCTGAGTTTCTCTGTATTGCTCCATCATGAGATCACTAGTCACTCATTTCTTCTCTTCCTGACTGGCACAGATTTTCTTTTTGCCTGGAGTACTTCAGAAACTTCTGATTTTAAACAAAACTAATCAACAGCATACGTGTTTAGCTTATCCAGAGTAGCTTTATCTTTTATCACACTTGGAAAGAATTAACAGTTCTTAAATTCTACAGTTCTGTTTAGAAGTAAGTTCTGCTCGGATAAAAAGCAAAACTCAGCAGTCATTGCTAAAAGGGATAAAGTGCACTACCTGGAAACATGTATTTCATTTCTTATGTTCTGGCAGAAAAGGAGGCACATTGTTTCTGCCAATATTGTGTTGTTGTTAACATAATTTATTGCTATCTTCCTAACAAAACCAGACGTTTGAAGCTTCTTTTAATTTAATAATGTATAAAATGATAACGCTGATAAAGTTACACTTCAAAGATGTAAAAATTCCAAATGATTGGGCTCACAGTAGAATGTTCTCAATGGCTTCTTCGTCCTGTTTGTTACTGTATATTACACCTGTACTGTGACATGATGGGCAGAGAGGGAGGGATGCTGCAGCCCCACGGGCAGGTGCTGCTCCAGAGAAGTGTGAGCAGTGCTGGATGTGTTCCTGGCTGTCCTGAGCCTGCAGTGCCACACAGCACCCCAGCTGCTGAGCCTGGTGTTCAGGCCAGGAAAGAGCCTGCAGCTAAGGTGCATGTCCCCTTAGCTGCTGCCAGGCCCAGCTCAGGAAAGCTCTCGGGCAGCAGGTGTCACCTGGTGCCTGAAGGACTGTCAGTTTCCCCAGGAGAGAGGCCCAAAGAGCAGTAGATGGCTTTCTGAGGCTGCTGCCTGAGCCCTGGGTCTGGGCTAGTGTGACCCTGGGTCACTGTGGCTTGGCTCTCGTGCTGCTCTGCCCTTCTCCTGGCTGCTCAGCACTGCACAAATGACAGAGGTCTGAAGCATTAGGGCAGGAGGTTTGCTTCATAATTAGGCCTCTCATTCTAAAAACTGTGGTTTTGCATTATTGTGTGGTCACTGTGACTGAAACTTGCAACTGCTTGTCTGAGTGAAGGTATGGGTGCAGTTGCATGCAGGATCAGACCTGGGCAATCACAGTTCAGCTTATTATTCATACTTTAGCACTGCTACAAATCAGAGTATCTCTGGTTACCCCTTGCTCAGTCAGGGTGAAGGGGTGTCTGAAACCGAGTGTGTTTCTGTGTAATGGCTTGCACTGCGTTTCCATGCCTATCCAAACCAAGCAAATTTATACAAAGGCACCTCACAGAGAGTATTTTAACTGTGAGGAGAGTCATAAGGCACAGATTTTCAATACAGAAGGTCATGAGGCTGCAGTTTCACTGGGTTATGTGCTGCATTTGCATAGACAGATATTCAGGCAGTTAATGGTAGTGCAGAATGCTTTAATGATTTTCATTTGCAGCAAGCTGTTCTCACCTCTTAGGAACATAATGGATAAATAAAAGAGGCCTTTTGTTTGCTCTTCATGAAAGTTACCAGTGATTAAGTGGTGCTGAGGGAATAGACTTATGCTCTCGTTTAAAAAAAAAAAAAGAAGCCAACAACAAAACTGCCCATCAAAGCTGACTTCAAAGTGGCCTACTTAATTCTGATTTTAAATGGCACTTGAATAATTCATTTTAACGTTATGCACATTTCCTAACTCAAAACACAGAACTGGTCGTTCTTAACTGAAAATACAGAAATAGTTAATCCATCAGACACAAAATACTCCTAAGTTGTTAGGGTACTCTTACAGTGTTGAATTGTAAACAAAGGTATATGCACTCTGATCAGTATTTCTTCCAAATGGATTCAGCTGTCATTTTTATTAGTAAAAATTATGTCCAGAATGTAGTTGTGGGCAGGTAGACACTTCTTGCACTATTATTACAATGTTTTTTTTAAGAAAGTCCATACCAGGGGCTTGCCAGAGAAAATCTTGTCACAGTTCCTTAAGGTGGTTCTTCTAAGTTCTGTCCTCAGGTACAGAGGAGTGTCCCTGTGGCAGATTTCTCCAGGCTTGCTGGAACGTGGCATGGAGACTTCCAGACTGTCTTGGCCCTTGCAGTTCAGCATCAGCTTCCAGTCCTCTCTGCCATTCATCAGCTCAGAAGCCTCTCCTAGAAAGGAGCTCCGAGGAAGTCAGCATAATCCCCAACTGTGGTGTCTTTTTAGGCATTTTCTGAAGGATTTCATGTCCAGGTCAGTCTCTTTCAGTCTAATCTTGAAATAGTCTGAGTGGCCTTCATGACCCTTTGAGAATAAAGCTCTGTTCTTAAATACACCTTTCAGAATGGTCATTTTCATATCTGTTTTACAGGCTCACACGTCATCATTCCACTGCTGTGATTTATATCAGTGGCAACTCAGTGCTAGTATTTATTGATTATATTTTACTGAATGTGTTGGAGTTACAACTGTATGTGTCCCATTGAGCAAGACAGGCAAGACATTGCACATCCCAAACACACACATTTCAGTAGTCTCCATTTATGGTATGAGGATGCAGAGTTCCTGACAGCAGCTGGGTTCAACAGGCTTTCAACTACTTGGGCCTTTTGTTTTCAGTTAATAACTTCCAGTCCTTTCAGTTCCTAACCTCCTGCCTTTTGAGATAGTCATCTCTAGTACTTGTGGCATTCTACTTCCCTCTCTCAACTCTGTGTCCTTTTTAAATCAAGATGCAGGACTTGACTTCATGTGTTTGGAATACCCTTCCTTTTCACAGAATTAATAGGATATTTGGGGAATACAAAATATGCAAATTGAGACCTGCTGAATATATAATTTTTATAGCCCTTCTGTTATGTATTGGCTTTGTAATTTGTCCAGTGTTTGACTGAAGGCTAATTAAATTACTGAGTTTACAATGAGAAAATATTAGTCCATCCTTCCCTTCACTGATTTTAATTCTTTACTCCTCTGGTTAATTTTCTTTTAAATCTGCCTTTGTGTTCTCAGTGTGGCATGAAAGGACTAGTCAGTGGCCTGAACACAGGGCTAATGGAAGGAAATTTCCATCTGCAGGAGTGCTGGGTATCCTGGGTGTAGGGTAGAGATGCTGAATGCAGGGATTAGAGCAGTTTCTCAGCCTTAGGGTGGCAGAGCAAAGGCTTTAGGGCTACATGTAAGAAGAGATCTCTGCATGTGAGGGTATGACTCACTAGCTGGGGTTGTGTCTGGGGGGATGTGCACCCTTTGGTGGTGTGTGAGATGTCAGTGTATGTTAGATGCAGAATGTCTTCCCACCTGAAACAGGATCCATTCATGGCAATGTGTTCCAGTACATGTAGATAAAAATGCATTTTACATGTATGACCAGCATAGGTTTGTTGCATTTTGTGTTTTTACAGCCTCACAACGGCCTTGATCATCTTACTTTTGGCTTTTAGTCCTGCAGTTATGTGCAACACATGGGAATATAACTTAGTAAGTGTACATGACTGGGGAGATATTCCAGCAATGGATCCTAGACGTGGAGGTGAAGGCTGTAGTTGATTCTGACAGATTACAGCAACTCCTTGCTGTAGTGGGAAAACTCTGTTAAAACCCCCAACTATTCTTATGGTTCTAATTGAGCAGCAGAAAATTGCTTCTGTGTGGCCATTGCTGCTAAGAGATGCTTTAAAACCAACATTTTCCATTTTTCCTTGTTTATTTCGGTTTCTGGCTAGTAGTTGCCTCCATGAATTGGATTTATAAACTGAATCCAAGCAGGATAAGATGTTTTCTGGCAAATTTGATCCAGATGTATATTACTGTTTCAATAAATATCTTTCAAGTATTTAAGGTGAAGAAGGGTTTGGGGGGGGGGGGGTTGGGGGATTTTTTTAATAAGTTGGTTAACTTAGAAGCAGCCAAATTCTTGCTGTGAAAACTCCAGGAAAGTCAATAGTATTTCAGCAGGGATTCATGTGGCCCTTGAGTTTTGGCCCATATCACATTGCAAGCTCCTAAAATAAGACAGTTTGGAAAGCTACAGGCTTCCCATTTTTTTGTCTGGAAGAGTTATAAAATGGAACAGGCAGGCTTTTCATTGAGCTGCTGAGAATGCAGTTCTGGCTATGCAATCAGGGCTAAATAAGGAGCAAGATCTGCACTAAAAATAGAAATGGAGCCTGATCCAACTGCAGTGTGAGTTATAATCCTTGCACAGCAAAGCACTGGTAGGTTCAGCTGAGGACACTCAGTTACAGAGGATCAAATAAACTTTATCCTGCTCCTAAAAAGCCATCATACCCTAGCTGCTCCAGCCAGATTGTAACAGACAGTGGAACTAATGACCGTTCCTGCAAATTATTTAACATGTTATTTCAGATTCACAGTGTCAGGAGTTGGAAGGGAGCTAGAAGCTCATCTAGTCCAACCCCCCTGCCAGAGCAGGGTCACCTAGATGATCCCTTTTTTCCCTTGTTGATTCCTTAGGGAGAGGATTCTGTTTGCACACAGAGGGCAATGTTGGTTGGGTTCTGTAGCTGTGTTTGAAGAAGGGATGACAGAATCCTCACAGCTGGGTAGATGCATCCACATCACTCCTTAGGGCGTGCAGCTCGTGCCTGCTGACATGATGTGACTCCACGTGGGCACGGGGAGCAGCTCTGGGAGCACAGCCAGGCCTGGTGCCAGGGACTGTGCAGTTCACAGGGAGTGCTTCAGCCAGTTCCTCTGCTGGTTAGAGAACTAAGCACCACGCTGTAGGTCATTCCTGCCCCCCCTTCTTGGTAAAATACTTCAGAGCCTGTTTATCTTTTTGTGCCTATTTCGTTTCAGCTGCCACATGCCTCATAAACTTCAGCCAACACTTGCCCAGGGAGTTAAATCTGTCCTTTGGTACAGAATAGATTATTACTGCTTATTTATCGTTAGAACATTTGGCTGTTAAATATTTGGATTACGTGAGCACAGACAGCTACAGCCCTGTTCTGCTTGCTTTCTTTGCCTGTTCCTGACAGCAAGCATGAACAATTTCTCTGCTACTCCAGTCTTACAAATGAGAGATTGTGTAACAGACTTCAGTAACCCATCAGATAATTTCATTTTTTTTAATGTTATTTCATATGAAAATTATCAAAACTAATAGACACCATATCAAACTCTTCTACTGCCTAAATGTTAGAAACCTTTTTATTCTTTTTAGTTTTTCACTGAGCTGCAGAATTTCTTACTGAAACTGTACCCCTCCTCGGTGGAGGAGAAACATCTAGGTCTTTCTACACATGGGAAAGCTTAGACAGCAGTGGGAGTATGTGGAAGAAGACCAAAAGACAGAGATTATGAAACTTGCACAGGCCAAGAGCAAGGCAAATAAAATAGACAGTGTCAGTGAGTCACAAATCAGTTTGGTTGCATTCTCCTTCCTTACCTCCCAGCCCACCATGGCATGAGCTGCTTAAACTTATTACTTATTTCATTTTCCAACTTAACACTGAATCTTTATGAGATTATATTGGGCTTTGCATTGGTTTAGCTATGGTCTGTGTACACAGTTTTGTACACCATTAGCTATTTGGAAAAAATCATTTGGTGTAATAAAAGCAACATAAGCCTACAGTGTAGATACAGTCATTTTAGTGAATTTATTCAAATAAGCTAAGTACTTGTATCAGCTTAATGATTACACTGGAAAAAAAAATCACAACCAATCCAGCAAAGAATTCTTAAAATGACATATGGAAAGTTGAATATCATTTTAATAACACACTGTAGGTAGCAAAAGGTTGTACAAAGCAGAAGCAGCATTACTTGAACTTGGTGTCAGCCCAGGTAGCTGTTAGAGAGCCGTGGAGGTGAGCTCTGTAGTATAACTGATGTGAAGAGATTACTTCCAAACTGACTATGAGCACTATAAGTTTTGAAAGTAATGAAAACATGGAATAATTCTGAGTCCTTGCACACGCAGAATGAATGAATTCGAATTCAGATTTTTTTTTTTCTCAAAGAGGATGTGTTTGTTTTGGTTTGGTTTTGGGTTTTTGTTTGTTGGGTTGTGTTTTTTTTGCCACAGCCCTTTAGGAGTAGAAGGGGAGGTCACAGCTGTTCTTTTCATTCACATGTAGTCTGATAAAACAAACAACATATGTATGGGGCATAAGAGTAGCACTCAGAATAGGGATTTGTATATGACTGAAAGCTGTAAATAACAAATTGTGCTTAACCTTTATCCTACCACCCATCAACCTGATCTGCTGGTAAAGATTTGTGTTGGAACTGGGGTTTTCATGTGTTACATTGTTCAGAAAAATAAAGCCTTTCTCAGCAAATGTGAGATAGCAAGGTCCACATTTACATTCTCAGCCTTAATTCCAATTGTCATAAGTCTTCTAGATTTACATGATTACTACATTTGCATAATCACTTGATCTGGACTGCAGTGAAAGCAAAGCTGAGCCCTTGCTGAAGCTCAGACCTGGATTTTACCCCGCCAGGGGCACGTGGCCTTGTCTTCAGAGCAGGGCTGGGTGAGCTGGGTAAGCACTGGTGTGTCTGGAGGGACAGAGCATACACAAGGCCATGCTCCCTTCTGGCCCCAGGCACTTCTTGCTCCATTGCAGGGCAGGCTGTGGGGGTCTTATTCTGGAGAATCCACAGGCCTTCTGAAAGCCAGGGGTGAAATGCAGACTGGGTCTCTCCATCTAGTCAAATCAGCTACAACTGTTAGCAGCAGGTTTGTTTTCTTGTGAGCCCAGCACTGGTCTTGCCTTTGCCCTTTTGTTTCAGAGGAATACCAGTGAGTACGTATGAACGCAGAGTTATTTTCTGTAATCATCAGCCCCAAATGGTATTTTACCTTTGCCAGCCTTGTGTGGGGTGATGTGCCATCTTGCGTATTTATTTTCCTGGAGTGATTCCCAGAAGCATGCTATTGCTTTTTCTTGCCCATCTCTTACTGGCTTCATTTATGAGTTGTGTACACCAGGCTTCCAGTCCCTGGGGACAGGCCTGCACAGCAATCTGGGGATGATGATATTTAATACATAGGTATGAGACTAGTAAAAAAAACAGATACCAAATGGTATTCCAAATTTATCTAATTCAAAATTTCAGACTAGATTGTGGATAGGTCAGCACCCGTGGTTTAAACCACAAATGTCTTTATCTTTTTGGTCACAAAGAAGGTGGAAAGAAACATTACTCAGTGCTCACTGATGCGCTTTGGCCACTAGATAGGTAAATATTAAAGTCTCAGAATAGACAACTGTGATAGGATTATGTGGTGCTAGATGAGTGAAAAATTAAGTACCTCTACCTAATTTTATATGGAATACTTAGCTTCAGTATGCCTCATGTTTTCAAAAGTCTCTTAAGTCCTTGGGGAATTTGAGGGGTTCAGTTTCTTAAAACCAGGTACACAGAGCTTGGGACACACAGATTTAACATTAAAAGAATAGTCTTTTCTGCTTTTTAGTTGCTTCCTAGAATTAAATTATTTTTATCTAAATTATGTGTGAGGTGAGGAAGAAAAATTTTTTAATGTCCAGCATCCATACCTGATCTGAAACACCAGTCCTACAACTAGAATTGAATGGAATGCTTCAGGAGAGTATATTCAGCGCAGAATAGTAAAATGTGATTAAGGACAATAAACCAACATTTCCAGGAGTCTTCCTTGTCAAGTGGAAACAAAATAATTTAAAAGGCAAATTTTCATGTGGTTTACAGCATTAAAATTCCATTGTTCTCTGGTGACTGAGTCTGACAGCACTGTTGTTATTATTATTGATTTTTACTGATAGCTTAGGAAGTATGCTTTAAAGATACCTTTTTTCCTATTAGTTGCATGAATTCCCTTTGGCTGTAAAAGAAATTAAGATAAGGCCCTGTTTTTCACGTGCCATCACAATTGATGAGGGCTGATGGGTATCATATTATCCCTTTGATTACACCTGTGCCATCCCATTAATGGAAAAAGAACACGACCTGGGGAAGCTTAATGACTAGTGATGGTGCATAGGACAGCTGATAAGCAAAGCTGGATGTGTGTTTGAGACTGCAGTCGTGTTCACAGGCTGGCTGCTTGCAAACAAACAGCTTTTAAAAGCAGCCTTTGGCCATGCAGCCTCTCTAGTGGAGATGCACAAGTGAGTGCCTCCTGTGCCAGGCTGGGCCCTCTTGCCTTGCCCAGCCTGCAGAGTGGGGGAACTGCTGATGTCAGACCTCTGGTGATGTGTGGATGGGGCTGCTGAGGTGACATGCCATTGCCATCTCTGTCCTCACCGGTCTCCCAGAGCAGTGCCCTTTCAGGTGATTTCACTCAGGGACCCCAAAGAGCTGCTGACTCACTGGGATGATGCAGTGAGGATGCCTGAGGACAGACAGTACTGAGGCTGGCTTTGCAGCTTCTGCCACCTCAGCTGCCACTTCTGTAAGGTCTGGAGGCTGGACTGGGGGAAAGCCAGTGTCAGAAACAGCTGAAAGGAAAGGCAGTATCTCAGCCTGGGTGCATCTTTGCTCAGCTAAGGGTCCCGAGTAAAGCCAGGGACCTTACTCAGGCCCAGCACTTCTGTTTCCAGATGCTGGCTGACAGCAGCATCATATCCAGCCGAAATGGTCACCTTTCTCTACCCTGACACCTGGAAGTGCCAACAGAGCTCCTAGGCCTTTCCTGCATAGCAGAACCTTTACAAACCTTTGAATCAGATTTTGGACCAGCCCAGTGTGTGTGTGCTGATATGGACAGCTGTTTCCCGTGGTAGAGATAGATGATCATAGATGATCATCACAGATGATGAGTCTTTGCCTCATCACAGTGCCAGGACCTGAAGAAGACTCACTGGAAGACACCCCATCCAGCTCACATGCTAGTCAGTGTACAGAACTGGCCTGGGAGAAGCAGCACCAGAATTGATGCTGACTGACAGGGATGAAAATGGGATGAAGATGAGAGGCTGTGCTGCTGAAACAATGAGCCACTGACTGGGAGTGAAGAGGGAGAGCAGCAGCTGCTGGTGTCCTGTCCTGGTCATCAGTCCTGCAGGTACTGGCTGAAACTGCAAGGGATGCTTTGGACATGGCCTGCTGTTTGACCTCTCTCACTGTTGCCAGGGAAATGATGTTTACCCTGTGGTGATTCAGGTGGACTTAGACAAACCAATCAAATTAGCATGTTACTTGTGAGTTGATGCTGAGTTTTTATTTGGTTGCTTTTTGTTTTGTTTTGATTAATAAGAAAATCACTTGGATGCATGGCTGGACTTGCCTGCAAGCGGTCACATTTAGCTGTCATCTGCCTGGTGACTTGAGGAGGAAAACTGCACCAGTTTGAACTGGATTTAGTAGCAAGGATATTTTAATTTGGGGCAGCAGAGAGAAAATTGTATAACACTGTTGTGCTGTCCTGAGTAGGAGAAGAAGCCAGCGAATTGCATGAATTTTTCCATCTCTGTAATCAGTTTGCTATGCAGAGAGCAATGCCATGGGATTCAGCATTTTATCTGCTGGGTTTTCCCTGGCAGCATCTGAAGAAGTTCATTATAAGTGTTTATCACATGATCCACTTAATCAAACCACTGAAACTTGGGGAATAAGTCATTCTAACAAGACCCTTCAGAGCTGCCTTATAAGCTGCTTACTGATACACTCTTCCTTGGTGAGTGTACAATGAGTTTCCTTGTGTCCTGCTCCATGGTGCAGGAAGTTCATTATCCCCAGTCCAAACTCAGACATAAAGAAAGGAAGCAGGGCTTACAAAGAACCCACAGATCATTTGCAAAGGATTTGAGCTAGCCACTCAAATCCCAGATAGAGTCAGACTGTAAGCTCTTCATAACAACAGCCTTCTGGTCTTCAGCCTCAGACACAGAGCAGCTATCTGTGTAGCTGGCTCAAATGTTGTAAAATACAGGTCACACAGGAGAAATGTTTTCCTCCTTTTGATTAGAGGTTAGCTAATGGAAGCATGAAGAAAAAAGAAGGAGATTCATCAGAACTGAAACCCTGCTTTGAGGTGAACAATAGCACATACACTGCTTAAGAGCAGCAGAACCCATATCTGGGCTGCTGCAAAATGCTTGGGAAGCCTGCTGGCCCCAGTGCACCCCAGGGTTTGAGATACAGAGACTTGTCATACCAGCAGGGAGCTCACAGACATGCTGTGGGCAGCCTGTTTGCTCACTGCATGTCTGGTAGGATAAAATGCACTCCCTGTGCTATAGCTAGAATGGTTGTGGTAGGAGCAGCAGGATGAGGGCTGCTCTGCCCCCTCAGAAGCATTCACTTCACTGAGCTCTGTCACAAGCACTGCTGTAGCACTCAGTGGGTTTTCTCACTGGTGCTAAGTCACAGTGTCTCTCAAAGGCTTGACTGCCTGCTGTCTGCAGAGTGCCAACACAGACACGGGCTTCAACAAACCTGAGTGTGGAAATGCCCCATGTAATTCTCCCAAGCACCACTCAGTCTCCATAGGATGGTGCTGCTCAGCTGCACCTCTTCTTTCACCTCCCAAGCTCATGTGAAGGCAGGACAGGGTCACACCCGACCCAGTGATGATTTTGGATAGGGATGCACAGGCTGGGCCTGATGTGGGGCTCCAGATGGACCTTTTTTTGTACTGGAGCCTGCCACTGGGACAAGGAGCATCAGGCAGTTGGAGACAAGCTACTCTGCACACAAACAGAGGAGTGTGAAGGACTAACAGAATCAGGCAACGGGACAAACCTGCCCAAGCTGGTTTGATGGACGTGATGCTTTTTCCCTCGTGTAGCTTCTCTGGAAAAAGGTCATGAAATTCATGCTGTTGTCTAGGCATCACTTTGAGGAAACAGTGAAACGTGTCTCTTCAGTGCTGAAGTCCTTCCAGCCCAGAGCTTTAACATTCAACCTGTTAATTACTCCTGGGAGTAATTAACTCCAGCCTGGAGTGAGCAAGGAGCGTGGACTGCATCAATCAGCAGATGTGAGGGTTTGAGATGTGCAGTTTTCATTCACTGTGCTAGAGGAAACCTCTTTGTTTTCCTTTGTACCTGTCTGTCTTGCCTTGATGCAGCTGTTGGTCTCTTGACTACTGATATATTGATATTCCACATGGGCATGGTATGGCTGTGTCCTCAGGAGGGACTGTGCTGCTTTAGTAGCTTGGTTTCTAGTTTCTAAGCTGAATCAGGATGCAAAAGCTGGTTTCCAACCAAGAAGTTAAAAACAGGACACAGAAGCTTGGAGGAAAATACTGGTTTGCTGTCCTTTCCTTCTTCTTTTTAAAAATAGTCATTGCTAATTATTTAATCTCTTCTAAAATAAAGCACGAAGAAAAAAAAAAAAAAAGTAGTTTTGCTACTTCATTCAGTTTTTGCATGGTATCTGGAATGGTTCCCTTCCTCTCTCTCACTTCTGTATTGTACTCCCTGTCTGTCATCTCAGTTTCTGTTGTGACTAAAGAGCCCCACTTCATCTCTGTTTTGGGGCAGTCTCACTGCTGGTTTCTGCTGGGTCATCTTTCACACAGCTGGTGCTTCAAGAAAGAAGTGCCTCTCTGGAGAAGCTGGGAAAACAGACCCATGTGCATGTAGTACTTTAGCAGCAAGGCTCCAAAGACTGTCCTAAGGGGGCAGTTTGCTGTCCTCTCAGCTCTTAGGTAAGGAGACTGGAGCACAGCGAGTTTGTAACTTCTGTCTGCAGAAATGCAGCAATGTGGAAGAAAACTGCTCTTTTCCAAATGATTTTTCAGTGCTGTGAATTTGGCAGTCAGGAGTCACCAGTGCCCGTAGTGATGCTGAGGCTGGATCTGGCTGTCTCTGCATGACCTGCTTTGAAGAACACCTGGGAGACAGACTGTGGTGGGTGTTGTGTGCACTGCTCCACGTGGCTTCACACGAGTGAGATGCAGACAGTGCCCACCGAGCACTGGAGAGCTGCTACCAGATACAAACTGGCCGGGTTTGGCAGTGCGAAGCTGGACCCAGTTCTTTCTCCCACCTATAGGAGGAGGCCTCTTTAGCACATTCAGCTCCTGGGCTGTCCAGCTCAGTGGCCAGTTGTGTTAGCACTTGTCTCTCTGATGAAACTGCTTGTTTGAAGACTGCAGGCTTTTTAACAGTGGCCTGCAGCACCTGCTGTTTGCTGGAAATCCTGAGGCTGGCACACAAGAGCATGGCAGTGCAAACGTGCACTGAAGGCAGCTGATGAAAAGAGAACAGACACGGTGTAAGGACTGCCAGCCCGAGTAAAGTAGCTTTGAAGAAAGTCTCTGAGATAGTATTTACAGAATACACTCCTTTAGAAAAAAAAGCAGAAAATCCAAATTAATTCATCCAGACTGAGCTCACTGTAGACAGTGTTGGTCATGACTTCTTAAAATCAGTTTTAATTGTTTTAATAATGGTTGTTTTTTTATAGCATCTGCAGCCAGCCCTGCAGATATTTGTACCCACTGAGTGCATCCCTGTTCTGTCTGAGATTCCCTGGATCCATTCATTGCCCTCTGGGCTTGGTGGCTGTAGAACTCGATGGAAAGCTCCTCTGACCCAAGGGTGAGGTGGGAAAGTAGGCACTTGTCCTCTCCCCTCTGGAAACTGAAGAAGTTCCTGATAGTTTTCAATTAAAAACAAATTATATAAAACCCCCAAACCTGCCTGTGCTGTTGGGGGCACTTCTGCCAGTCTGTGTGGCTGGATATGTGCATTTCTGTTTGCCTGGTCCCATCTCAACCAGCAAGCTCTTGAAATGCAGCCTATCTGGCAGATCTGCTCAGGCTGGGGAACTTACTTTTCAGAGTGTCTTTGGTTTGTTCACGAGTGATCCTGGCTGCAGACGGGGACACGCAGCTGGTGCTCTGTGCATGGCTCCATGAGCCTGTGAAAGCTGAGCTCTTCCAGCTTACTCCTGGCTTAATTCTGAGCTGGCTTGAAGAGGCTGCTGCTCTGCTGGCTCTGCTGGCTCCTTCTGCAGGCTGCCAGCTCAGGGCCTGCTTTGGCTTTGCCTGCACAGCAGCAGCACCCAGCGCTCGCCTGCAGCCCTGCCTCAGAGCAAGGGTGCCATGGATGCCTGGGCTGGCTCTGGACACTTCTCCCCCAGACCAGAGAGCACCTCTCCCTGTCAGCAAGAGCTGCTTCTGAACAAACAGGGCACAATGCCTGTCTCTGGACATGCTTCTCCCCCAGACCAGAGAGCACCTCTCCCTGTCAGCAAGAGCTGCTTCTGAACAAGCAGGGCACAAACAGCCACCGTTGTCCCGCCACCAGCTGCAGTGTTGGAGACGGGGCAGGAGAGGTGCATGTCTGAAGGACCAGTGTCTCTCTGAGGGCTTTGCAAGGGGCTGTTGTGAGATGTTCAGGTGCCTGTGTGGGTCGTGCTGGCCGTGGGAACCCATGTGAGCAGCTGCTAAGACACCGTGGAAGTTTCTGAGAACACTGAAGTTCTGCATGCCAGCCTCGAGCAGAAGCCCCCTGTTGTGGAGCAGGGAGAAGCAGCAGCACCAGCCCATCAGCACTGTTAACACCATTGTCAAGGGAGGGCTTCCCTGCAGCAAGGCCATGAGGAGGGGTGCATGGGGAGCCTGCTGAAAGCCATGACCTTCTAGGCAGGATCTGTTTCCCAAACACATAAGCAAACAGTGGCAGACTGCTGCAGGTGTGGGTGTGGGGGAGCCTGTTAAACTGAAGCCCAAGTGTAACAAGAGGTGTTTGCACTGGCAGATAATGCACACCTGTTCTGCACACTGAGGACAAGGAGACTCTCTGAGATGTGTTTTCTTTTGTTATATGGCAGACTTCTGCCATTGCAAGGCCACCTATCTTTCCCTTCTCCCCCTCCATTGCCTTTTAAGGTCAGGTATCTCCCTCAGCTTTATCAGCATCTTTAATCTGACACCACAGAAGCATGATAAATGGTGGCAATTGTACCTCCATCAGAACAGCTCATTGTGGAGCTCCCCTCACCACACTGCCAAGGCTTCCTGCCCTTCCCGATGCTGATATGGAAATGTCCAGGTCTCCAGTACCTGCAGCCCAGTTGCTGGCTGGAGGTGAGAAAAGGGCATACTCACAGAAGGTGCCTTTCAGATGGGGCTGCTCTAATGAGCCAACTTCATTATCTGCTTTGCTGCTGGTCCCAGAGAGGCTGCAGAAATAAATCTGAAATAAATAAATCTGAAATAAATAAATCTGAAGCTTTATTTTCTTAAATGGCACCAAGTGATGGCAGTTAAAAGCCTACCAGGAGAAAATGTGTTCTTGGGGCAGCCTTTAATGTCTTGTGTGCAAAGCTTTATTGGGATAACTTTGCACCAGCACTGCTGTACACTTCCCTCTTGGAACTTCCAGCACAGCTTAACTGTGGGATAAAAACTTTATAACTGTATTTCTCGTCACATAGGTGCACAAAAAAATCTTTATGTGCACTGAATGCATCTGAGCTTTGGCAAGGCTGCAAAGCAAGCTCCTTCTCAGCAATCTGTCTGTATCCCAGTGCTGTCCTCATACCAGGATTAAGTATCTGTCTCTCTTGTTTTGCTTCTTATTTTCTACATTAGGAAGAGTATTTATTTTCCCACACACCCTTTGGAAATGCAGTTTCTGTGAGAGAAACCCCAGTGCTACTGTCACCTCTTGCCTCTGTGGGTACCTGCCAGCCTGTGGGAGGGAGGCTTGCATGCTTTCAGCTACTTCCCTATTATATACCCATCGAGTTAATAACTGACTCAAGAGTTCATTTGCAAATGTATTTTTAGGGCTGCTCTTGGTAAATTTTCCCCCTCTTGGCCACAAAGGTCTTGTTTCTGTAATTTCCTTCCCATACTTAGCTGTAATCCATGTTAACACTAACACGTTGGTTTTGAAACAGCTTGTGTATTCTCAGCCTCTTTTCCTCCTTTACCTGCTGATTGTTTCTTTTTTTTTTCCACTGTCCTCTATCTCTACTTTTGCTGTTTGCAAAAAGCAGCTTTTCTCCTCCCTCTCCCTCTTCACAGCTCCCACCATCTGTCTCTCTACAAACACAAAGCTTTAGGGGAAATGATTCACTAGGCTGCTAGCTCATTACTCACACTCTCCCCATCACAGTTGCTGTCCTTGTAGGATGCTCTGACTAATGTAAAGATCAATGAATCCTGGGAATTGTTATTCAATTAAAAATTAGAAAAAAAAAAATGTAAAAAGCCCTAGCAGTTAAATAGATTGGGCTTGTTGTGGGTCCAAAACACCAACGCTTAGTTTTAATTCCTCACTCTGCTAGCATTGTTCTTCAGAAAAGGATAATTGAAACAGAAGAATAGAAATGATCACTGGACCATTTAATGCAACCTTGTGTATCACATGATGCAGGAGTTAATGAAATTCCCTGGCCTAAACCAAGCAAATCTGTGGTAAATCTAGAGCACATATTTTAGGATGACAGCCAAAATGATGAAAGGAATTTACTACCCAGCCTCGCTAATCACGCTGAATGCTTAACTGCGCTCCCTAATATGCTGCTCTGCAAACAGCAGAGCTGACAGCTGCATCTCCTACAGTCCTCTCCTCCATCTTCACACAGCCTGTGAACCCTGACAGCCCCACAAGCAGCCCTGCCAGCAGCCCTGCAAGCAGCCCCACAAGCAGCCCTGTGCAGGGGCAGGGTGGGCAGCTGTGAGTCCTGTGAGTGCTGGCTGGCCAGCTTTCCTGTGGAAAGGGACCTCCCCACACCTCAACCCCTGCTGCCTTGGCCTCTCCAGCATGCAGCTGTGGGGCCAGCCCTTTCCTCACCTATTATTTCCATGAAACTCATAGACACTTACCAGCTTTGAGCTTCTCCCTATTAAGCGTGGTAGAAATGGGCTGAGGTGCTCAGAAGTCATTTGGGACAGACTAGTTCACAGTGTTCAAACACTTAAGGTATCTTAAAGTACCAGAAACAGCCATACTGAGTTGGAAGACAGGCCACAGCATTTCAGTAGACTTGCTGCACCTGGAGGCTAAGCTTAATGCTGGAGGGTGCTCTGAGTCACCCTAAATGTTGGCATCTAGGTACCCACCACCCACTCTTTTTGTCTTTGCTTTGTTGACCTTTTAAGAAGGAGTTCTGTCATGATTTTAGGCTTGTCACCATGTACCAGAAAGTTATTTTCTTAATTGGAAGCTTGTTTTTTAATTTTATCCCATGGAAAATGGACCTCTCCACCGTGAAGAAGCTGCCAGCATGGCAGGTATCAGCCCATTCCAGTCACTGAGCTTCCTTTTAGAAACTGGAGTTGTAGAAAGCACATCAAACACCAACAATCAAAATTGTGAGAGCTGAAAACATGCTCTACACCCTTCTCCCAGTTCTCTTAAGTGGCTGCAACTCTTTATGCCAAAGCCTGCTAAAGGAAAATCTGAGTAGATCTGCAACGTGGTTCTTCAGTTGTTCCTCATAAGCACCACAAAGCCATGTCCTGTCATCAACACACCCCCCAGCATCACCTTCAAGGAAAGCTAATTAAATCATCTGGGTAAAGTACCAGGAGTATCAACTCCGGGCTTTACTTTCTGGACTATCACACACATGTACTTTTTTATAAAGCTGTTGCTGGGTCATTCTAACAAGTAGTAAACCTGAGGAGGATCTTGAAAAGAGCCTGCACTGAGCTGGCAGAAAGTGCTGTGTGTCAGACCACCACCACTGTGAAAAGTAAAGGCTGCAGAATTTTAAGCCAACAAGGTCCACTGTGACCTCAGTAAAGCTAAGGCAGTTTTAAAAGATGAACCCCCACCAAAGTCGTACTTATGTGTTCTGTTAAAAAGAGTTCAGATCGTAGCAGATGTGCTGGTTGCCAACACCCTGTGACTCTCCAACAGCTTTGATTATTTTATTGTTCCACACTTACAAACTGTAGGAGTCAATGTTCTTTCTTACCCATTGCTGTCTTTCCCAATGCCAGCTGTCCTCTGACACGCTCTGTTTTAAACAAGGGCTGAAGAGCAGCACTGTAAAATACTGCAGTGTTCCATGGTAGTGACAGCACACACTGGTCGTGTGCTCAGTTCTCCTTCGTGGGCTGCTGAGGTGTCAGGGGCTGAGCTGTAAGGAAATGGAACTCCAGAGACTTCAGATCTGAGAGCTCTCTAATTGAAGACAGTGTCCTTGTGCAAGACAGGCTAAGGAAAACTGGCATTGCCCAACAGCTACCATCCCTCTGTTGTTCCCAGCAATGAAAGCTTTGCAAAAGGCAAACCTCTTTAATAGTGTATATACAAATTAGCTGTTTGCTAATGCCATACAAGGCAGGAGTATCTGTGGAGAAATCCTGAGCGAGAAGGAGGATGTCATTTTTATTTTACACTTATTGCAACATTATTTCTGGTATTTGTTTGCTATATCAACTGATAAAGGGATATGTTAAAAACAGATGTTAAAATACAACTCGGCTTTTGGTTTTTTTTCCATTTGCAGCTTATTTTAGAGCCCAGAGAAAGGAGTTCTGCCCCATCAGCTTCAGAAATCGATGGTAGAGACTACAGGTCGAACCTGAGTTACCCAAGACAACCAGTTCCTTTAGCAGAAAGAGTGTCTTCTGTCATGAAAAAAAATCCATCTGTAGGGATGCTGTGTCCCTGCCAAGAACAGCCCTGTAACAGCTGCTGAGCACTCTAAGGGACAAATCACAGTGGCACAACCTGGAGCGTTGGTAGAGGCCCGACCGGAGGAGCAACGTACTCCTCCTCCCTCAGCAACCTCAGAAGGATGTTCTTCTTGTTCTTTGGCCAGTTATAGATGTGAGTGTTCTGCAGCCAGGTGGGCACGTGTTCCTGGAAAAAAGGCAAGATCCTGTGAATTCTCCTGAATCTGTACCAGAGCCTTGCAGATTCCACCAGATCCTGCCAAGCAAGATTTCATGTTGTCTGTTCTAGGCACCTCCTGTAACAGCAAGAAGTTCTAATTTGGCTTCAGAAATGTATTTGGGTTCCTAAATGAAAGAACTTTGTGTGATCTCACAGCTTGCTTGTGTCTCTTTTCTGCCATCACATTGGCCAATTTCAGCACATTTCAAAGGGAGTCTGATCTCTGTGACAGGCATCCAAAGGCTTGTGAATATAAACACCAAGAAGAAATGGGAGACATTCCCGTGCCCTCACCAGGGAAAGACTGACACCTTAGTAGCTGCTGAAGGAGCCACACAACATGTTCAGTCCTGAGATGAGAGCCAACAGAAGAACAAGACCCCAGAGGAGCATTTCTCATTGCAGTGGACTTCTGCCCCCTCCCCTTACACCTTCTCTCACCAAACACAGTGTCCTCTGGCCAGTTCTTGGGTGGGAGGCTGAGGCTGATGCTGAGCTCGAGGAGAAACTAATGCATCCCCAGATGAGCAGGGTTAAACCTCCACCACTTCTTGCATCCTGAGAAAGATGCAGCCTTTCAAAGGGGCTGGCTAATGAACATAATGAAGCTGAGACTATCACTGGACAGTGACAGGCTCCTGTTCTTCTGGGAGAAGAGCCTGCTCAGACCTCCTGTTCCCATGCCTCTCTAGCCTTGGGAGGTTTCCATATGGACAAAGCCTGGATGTGTGGGAGTGAAGGGTTATTATATGCCATTGATTAAAAGAGGGTCAGAGACTCGACCAAAATGAGCTCATGTCCACTGTGGAGACGGAAATTTCTTTTTGGAGAGCAGTTGTTGGAGACACCAGAACACAGTCAAAGTGAGACAGCAGGTAAGAAACATGAGCAGCCAAGACATCCAGCACTTTCTCCCTGGACCTCTTACTCCATCAGGCAGTATTTTCCCAAGGTGGCCCCTGTCAGGAGAAGCACAGTCCCTGTGAAGCCAGCTCCAAGACAGAGCAAAAAAAGACACTGGCACACACCTTGTGTCTGGTACTTGGGCAGCACATGCTGCTTTCCAGATGCAGTCCACATCTTTCATTCCCAAGTCTGAAATCAGCTTTTCCTTGGCCTGTACAGCTTTAAGAGCCAGGCTGCATCATTTCTACTGCCCAGGCAGCAGTCTGTGTTGACTGATACCACCACTTTGTTAGACCTACAGAATTTATGTGTAAGAAGGAGGCAAGGCAAAACAGGCACCTACAGACCCATCAGTCTACCCTTCCTCTGTCTACTGCCCAAGAATGAAAAGGCTTTGGTCAATGGTCTTCCCAAAGAGGTGATTTTAACATGTTGCTCTTCCAGGTGGACACCTCTCTGCCCAACAGGCTGAGATCCTGCATCGTCCCCTTCGGTAGGAACACAAATAAGATTTCTTGCCTCCATCTGTAAGTCTGTTTTTGGATTTTAATCTTTGTGAACTTTACTCTTTTCACAAAACCGTCTGAAATTGGCCAAGAGATTCAAATGTTACTGGGAGAAAGAAAGACAACTATGTTTGCATGCACGTGCACACCCTTATCATGTAAAACTGTTTTCTTTACTAAATCTTGTTCAAAGCTGTAGAAAGAATTGTAACGAAATAAGCAAGGATTTACCAAACGAGTCCCCTCTCTGTCTTTGATAAGCTACATTCTTTGGAGGAAAGAAATGCAGTAGATGCAGTCGTGCTGGACTCCAGTGAAGCATTTGATACATACCCACATGGGAAATCATTAGTTAAGCACAAAAAGATGGAAATTAGTGTGAGAAATGTGTAGCAGGTAAGAAACCAGCAAGTGAGGATGTAGAGAGGCACTATACGTCCAGAGACAGTCTCTGTGCCTGTCTTCCAGAATGGCTCCTGTGGCCAGCTTCATTTAATATCCTCCATAATGAACTCGGTGCAAGAAACACCTGCACACTAATCAACCTTGGCAATCATTTTAACTTCTGGGAGGTGTGTAGGGGTTAAGGGGTAAACATAGCTGCTATTTTTATCCAGAAGAGTGGAGAAAGTGAGAAGGGAGATGTTCCTTGCCACATGCCACCAGCTGTCCCTGCGGGTGGGAGCAATGGGAAAATGGTCACAGCCCTTTTAATTTGTGGTATTTGGCTGTCTACCTGTAAACTGGGGGGAAATGCTCTCTGTGCCATGGAGAGAGTATTTGAGAGCTCTGAGGCTCAGACTGGTAGAAGGAAGGCAGAGTGTATTAGTGCAGAGGGCAGGGCTGTATATTCAAGGCCTTGTCGGTGGAACATGGTTTGAGCTCTCCTGACTTCCTTGGCACTGACCCTGCTCACCTCACCCCTCTGGCTGCTTCTGCTCTGCCAGAGGAAGCCTCCAGTGTGAGACAGCCACAGCTGAGTGCTCTGGTCATCACGTACCCAGAGCAGGAGGACACATTCCTGGGGACTGGCTGACTCAAGCTTTGAACCAGCAAGACACAGGATTTCTTCAGCAGTGTATGATGGGAAGCTGAAAATGCCAGTTCCACCTTAACTGTGTGTTGTGCTTTTTCCCCTCATTATTCAATTTCCTAATGAACATTCTCTGGATCACACAGATCCCTTCCTGTTGGAGGTCGACTGACTTGCACATACCAGCAGTGATTTATGATGTGCTTTGGATGAGATTAACTCATCTAATAGCCACGTCCCCAGACTAAACTCTCCAAGCCTTGCTTTCCTGCTCTTTTTCACTGCCAGCTACAGGCCTTTGAACATGCAAAGGACTATAGTGTAAAAAAGACAGAATGAAAGGAATATACCTGCCAGCATCATCCATATACATGGCATTTTTCAGGGACCTCACTTCCTCTGACTGCTCACAGGCTTCATTACTGCAACTTGTTCAGGCTCTGGTGCTCTCTTTCCACCCATGATGCCCTTGGTTATATTATCATTAACTAGTTAGATGAAAGTAGATGATGTACCAAAGAAACGTGTGGAGAAAGAGAGCAAAGCTTAATGGCCATAGAAAATGCCAGTCTACATAATTTAGAGGAGAAAGGTACCTCTCAGAAAACTGAAGGGTGATATGGATGACAGGGGATCAGGAGGGAGGCTGATGCTGAAAGAAGCAACTGAATAGACCAACCCTGGAAATTCCTTATAGATCACTGCCCAAGACAGCCACTGCTATATGCTCAATAGTCTTCAGATACATAACATTAAAGTTGATTGTTCTGCCTGACAGTTCAAAGGCAGCTATGGTGCCTGATGGACCACTTCTCTTGCAGCCTTTAGGGTGCCAAGCAGCTGTAGGCTGTACTGTCTGTTCCTGTGGCAGGCACTCAAGGAGCCCCAAGGGTTAGGAGCAGTTCTCTCCCCCCAGAGAAGCTGTTAAGACTGACTGAAAATGCTGATGGTTCCCTGCTTTGGTCTGCCCAGTTGCCACCAGTGCTGTCTCCCAGCTTTTCACTAGGCAGGTACCAGGCTAAGATCATTCATGACATGGAATAGCAGAGGCACCATTGATTCCAAAGGACCTCACGTGTTTTACAAACCCAGGGACATATTTTCAAATATCTGATTTTATATTAACTCAGTACCTAAATAAAGAGCTTTGTTACACTGAACTCCACAAATGCAGTGAGACTTCACAGTCCTACAATCATTGGTAACATGGTTTAAATTTTGACATATGATCCAAAATTCGGGCACCCAAAGAAATAGAAAGAATTTTTCCACACTTCTCCAAAATGCAGCTGCACCTTGGGGGTGACACACCAGCTGCCAACAGTGCACACAGCATTTGCTGATGAAAGTGAACACGAACACAATACATGCAGCCTACATTTGGGGAAAAACTGAAGCTGTTTAATTTCTCTGACCTTGTAGAAATCCAAGAGATTCTCTCAAAGTGGGGAAAAAGAGATGGGAATCTGTTGCATTGCTTATTTCTTCTCAAATTTTCAAAACCAATAAGGAGGGCATATGAAATTGCAAGTCTTTAAAAACCTTACAGTTTGCCTTTGACGGGCCCATCAAAGTTCAAGCAACAACCCAGTACTTTAATATTTACTATCCTCTTTATTTTTATATTCTCAACCCATTGTCTTCCAGATCCTCACTTCACATCAGCCATAAATCTCTCCCATCTCACTCATCAGCATGACATCTGGACAAGATTATAAAAGGGTTAATACAAAAAGTATGCTTGCTGGATAGATTGTTTCTCTCCAATTAAGCTCTTCCAATGCTCCAGACAATTTGAGTTTCAGTTGTACATCATCAGAAATACATTTATGCTCAGATTTATATTGGGGATTACGTGTTTTTTATTTGTATGTACATCAGCCTATAAATGTTTAATGTAAAATGTAGCAGTGGGATATTAAGAACCAAGAAATGGAGGGTTTGGAATTTAAACTGTGATCAAAACAGTATGTGGCTAACCCTGTGACAAGTACACACGTGTGTATGAACGTTACCTTTTTGGCATTTGGAAAAAGCACAGGGATGAATCTGAAGTTCATACTGCCTTGTTGTATAAACTCAATCTGCATCTAGAATAGAACAAAGTGACAGATTTATTGTAACAGTGCATTAATTGTTCTTCGCATGCATCTGAAGTCTGTGCATAAAAACATCTGTTGCTTACTTAAACTGCTCTTCTGTTAAGTGATTTGATCTATGGCTGGTAGTGTTTTGTTGGGCCACTTAATCTGATTCTTCATTACTACAGAAATGATAAAGATCTGTCATTGTTTCCTGAGCATTTAGGTCTGTGGGTTTAGCTGCAGTTCCAATCTCATGAAATCCATCTAGAGCTGATGAAGCCTGACCTGACTAAGGGCCCTGATCTGTCTCCAACAAGGTGAAAGACTTCAGCTGGAAGCCAGCTCTGTGCCCATGCCAGGACCCAGCCTGATCCACATGTCCCCATGGCAAGGACAGCAAAGTACTGATGAGAGCTCAGCTGTTGGTGACTGTGAACTAACAGAGAAGGAGAAAGGATGAGTTCTACACCTCTGTGGGCCCTTCTGGGCTAAATGTCCAACCTGTGACAGACTTCAGAGATGGGCACCTGTGACCCCCCTCTGCTGCCCTGCCACTCTTCACTCCCCAGGCACCCCTCTCTGCAGCTCTGGCCTTTGCTTTGCAATTCCACCTTTCAGTCAGTTTCACTGCTGCACGAAAAAGACCTCAGTTACAGGATGGCCAAAGCTAGAGGGGCTAGCTTAGAGGGAGGAATGTCAGGCACTGTTAGGCAAGATTGTGCTCAGGGCTATAGGACATGGCAACAAGGACTCAAGAAGGTGAAGGAGGGAAGAAAACATTGAACCATTAAAAAGGAATGAAGAAATAAGATGAGCATGTTTAATAGGATTTTTCTTCCTTGAACCTCTTAGCAGTGTTAATGAGCATATGGAACTGATGAGAGGGAGGATTAATGAATTCCAAAGGGGGGTGTTTAACTATGGGGATTAGGGAAAACAAAGCAAAGAACCTGCCATTTGGAGACAGATTTGAGAAGAAGAGACAGAGTCTTTGTAGAACAGCAAATGCATGCTCTTGCTTACCATCCTGTGGATGTATTTAGTATGTAAGCCGTGCTCATCTCTGTCCAGCTGGGATTCAGCCCCTTCCACATCCTGTTTGTATTTTGGACTGATTGCTATGATTATCATCACTGTCTTCTGTTAGGGAGAAAAGCACTGCTATGGAACTGGGACATGCAGCATGTTGGGTGGAGGCAGAATCTGCCAGTTTGTGTTTTAAGTGATCTTTATGTTCCTGGCAAACACGAGAGGATCACATTCGTTCTGTCAGGAAATACAGGAGAACTTGCACACTCCTTCTCCTCGTTATTCCTCCAGATCTCACAATACAGAAAATCTAAATGTCAAGAGATATATTAGCAGCTACCAGTTTACAGTAGGAATCCCTGTGATAAAAAGCTACTGTACATAGAAAAGTTTCATCTTCAAATTAAGCTGTTGGGAAACATTTAGGTCTTATGTAAAAGTTCATCTATTCAGCTCTCTTTGGCTTTTTGTACACAAAGACACCATAGGCAGTGGTCTGTGGAAGCTACATCTAGGGCTCTCAGCACCAGGAACGACACCTTTCTTGCTGATCCTAGTGGTGAAGTGTGGGGAGAGGAGGCTGTGCAGAGCTGTTGCAGCTGCCCTGGGCAGCTTTAGGGGTACCCACAGCAGCTCTGTACCACCCTGCCACGGGGGACCAAAGGCACTGCTCCTCACCTCGCTGTGACATCCCAGCCCTGCTGTGACCTGGTCAATCTCAAGCCCAGCTGAGCCAGGTTTCCACAGAGGGGCCATCCTTCCTATCTGGGAATCATCTCTTCTCCTGAATGGTGGGACAGTGAAGAGGCTCAGCAGATAAAAGCCTCCTGCTTGTGTTTACCTAGGGCCTGTCTTTCATCCCTGCCACATCAGGCTGTGTAAGGCTTCCAGGTCTGTGGTTCAGTCAGTCTGGCACCTAATTAACTCTTTCCTTCTGTGCAGTATCAAGGAAATTTGCCCCACCACGGGGTCAAATACGGTAAGGAGCCATTTTTCCTTACACTGACTTAACATACTCCAAAATTACTTCTGCTTGTGCCTGACATGCATATAAGCACTTACAGATGTTAAGGGTATGTGGAGACATACCCAGTGGCACACATCCCCTGCTCGTGTCCAGAAGTCCCTTGTTCCTCACACGTGTAAGGGTTTTGAAGTTAAAAACTGCCTCTACAGTCAGTGGAGGAAAATAAACATATCTGGGGCAGGCAGGCAGGCAAAGATCCTCATGTAAATGCAGGGAGTTGATTTCTGTGCACATTGGTCTCTCCTGCTGACTGTGTGGAACTCCCAAAGGAGACCTGCCAGTTTGTATTTTAAGTGATAATGATGTACTTGGCAAAAGCAAATTCACCCTGGCTTCTAGTTTCAGTACCTCCATTACACACAGTGAGACCAAGACTCATTTGTCCTGATGAAAGCCCCAAAAGGCACGACTGCATTGCCACAGCAGAGGCTGCAAGCTGGCTCTGCATACAGCAGTACCATGCCTGTATGGCAGTGCACTGGAGCTAAGGTGTCCTCCTGGACATCTTTAGGAAACCTGTGTAGTGCTGTCTCAGATGGTTAAGCCTCCTTGCTCAGATAGGGGACAGCCCACCACTTCTGTCATCCTGTTCCTGAACCATGAAGATCTGTCCAGAGTGAGAAGCCTGTTGGCTACTCAGCAAGGCACAAATGAAAGGAATTCAACTCCTCAATGGCATGTGTTGAGTGACAGAATCACCAGTTTTGGTCCAGCTGTGCTGGTGTAACAGGACCACTTGGCCTGGGAGATGTGTGTAACTGCTCAGCTGAACTTCAGAGGAAGCTGTCACTGCAGGGGATCGCACTGGCAGCAACTTAAATCTCTGTTTTCCTGCTTAGGTAGACAGCAAATGATGACAGCAAACAAAATACCAATTTTGAGCTTACATAGAGGATGGTTTATCCATAAGAACCCTTCAATGGTTTAGATAGCAACATAAATGATGCAATTGAGAAGCAGGATGAACATTCACCACTGCTATGCAGCCCGGATGAAATACAGATATCATTTTAACCAAGCATAGTTAAAAAATGCTATATAAAAGTGAGATGGAGGAACAACTTGTCCAATGGCAGCTTCAGGCTGAACATACCAGCCAGAATTGGAATGTGGTGGGAATGCCAGAACTGGCAGTTCATTTCTCACACAGTGAGCTTTGGGACCATAAGATACAGAAGAGAGCAAGATTAGCCTGTGCTCTCTGCAAGGCCTCCGCCAGTTCTGTGGGGACAGGAAAGATTTAATAGAGTCTCGCATTTTGATCCTGCTTCTGGTGCTATTAGAATAATTCAACCATTTTGCTCAGGTCACCTCTGCCATGAACAAGGTGAAATTGCCTTTACATACATCACCTAGGTAGCGCTCCATCCACTTAATGATGTCAATCCCTCGGACCGTGTCCTCAAATATATCAATCTGCAAGAGAAAGAGAAGCTGTGTGAGCTTCCTTCCCTCCCTCTTCGGTGGCACTGAGCTGGCCGTAGCACAGAACGGGTGGAGAGAAGTATAATTGCAGTCTCTGGGAAAAAAATCTTTGATTCATGAAAATAAATAAGCATGTTCAAAGTCCCCCACCGAGTCTCATTTAGTTTAACAATAGCCACTTGCTTAAATGCCTTCCTGAAACAAAGCCAAAGGGGGAAGGTTAAGGAGTCAGATAACATATGCACTCGAAATAAGAAAATAGGAGGATTCTGATGAACAACAAACCCTAGAGCATCTGTGGATGGTTCTCCTGGAAAAGGCTGCTATGATGAAGCAAACTCATGAGAAGTTAAATGAAAATCTGGATGGCTTACGGGATTGGACAGTAGGACACAGACCTTTTCAGGCCAGTGATTTTAGAATCCCTTTAAAAGTATAACAATGCAAACAAAGCCACAAGATGGGATGTTTCTTTAGGCTGATTTTAGGTATTTTTTTAGCAAAAAGGTATTCACATCTGAAGAAACTATGATGTAATAGCATTGCAGGAAAAAAAACTGGGTTGGGATGAGCATGAAAATTGGCCTTTTTAAATATTGATATTACAGATCAAATATGAGACAATATTAATGGAATAGCTCACAAAGCCTCGTACCATTGCCCATCTGGTGTTAGGAAACAAAAATTTCCAGGGTCATTATTAACACACATTTCCAAGCATAAAATTCAGTTAAAATATGAGCCAAAGCCAAAGATAGTTCAGTCTATTTGTATCTTCCTTAGCCTACAAAAATATGATAAAGAGAAAAAAAAAAACATTGAAATGGGCAATATTCCCTCTGCTTAAAAAAAAAAAAGTATTTCATCCCCTGGCTGGAAATCATTCTCTCTGGAAGGAATACTTACAGCAGTCTGAAATCCATTTACAAGCAGGAAGTTCACAAATTTCATAATCTCAACCGCCGTGTCCACCGAATAGGTTATGAAGACCTTGCCTGGAAGAGAGGCACAATTTCATCCAGTGATTCCTGTACCTAGGACATGCTAACTGATAAAGCAGGGACTATCCAGGAGTGCCATAACTCCTACAGTCCAGGCATCTGTGGGTTTGAAAGGCCACGTGCAAAATGAAGAGAAAAAGCCAAAACCCTTAGGAGAGCCCTGAGGGGTTCTCACTCAGCAATGGTGCATCTCCTCTGGTGGTCACCTGGCACTAAGGAAGCCAGCTTTCTGACCCTTGGCTTGCCCATGAGCATGGAGGGGTGACAGCATTTCAGCAGCTGCTGGCAGGGGCAGCACCTCAGACAGGGTCTGCTGCCCTCAGCCCTCTGTATCTGCCAGCCCACAGTCCTTCCTGTGCACTAGGTCAGGGTGGAACTGAGGCTGAGGGGTTTGGGAGGGGCAGAAATGCTTTATCCCCAGGGCTTTGTTTCTTATTAGTCTGTTACTGTAAGCTTCAGTGTCTCCTGCCTCAAAGGGACAGCCTGTTTAGCAAGAAGCCATGAAAGCAATCTAAACAGCAATTATTTTTTGTAAACAAAACAGCAAGCAATTAATAACAATTACATTTTCAGGATTCAGGGGATAATTCCATCCCACCAAATACAAACATGCACTACAGATGTGGTGACAGACAGTATTTTCTTTTCTTGCTGTCTGTGTCTCAATATCCTTCTCCCTGCCTCCCCCCCTGCCCAGCTGTCCCACCCAAAGCTGTGGGCTGCACTGTACCATCCCCACAGGACACTGTGCTACCACTTACGCAGCTCCTCTGGCAGGTTGCTGGTTCTCAGAGTGCCCCTGGCTGCAAGGTTACTGAGGGGCCTGGGCACAGCAGCTGAAGGCAGAAAACTGTCAGGACAGCAGCATGCTTCATCTGGGCCACATGTCTTGGGGGGCAGCTTACCATTAGGTGGCTGGTTGTATAGCTGGTTTCTACAAATAAAAGCAAGCAAGGATTTAAAAAATACTTATTTTCAGAGAAAATTCACCTTTTTTTTCCCTCTTAATAACACACTAAAAACTATATCTGCATATTAGCTAGAATGAGAAGTGCTTGTCTTGGCATTGCTACTTGGTTACTAAGCAATTTTTGATGGGATAACTTGGTGATGGCCTATCTCAAGAAACAGTTCACTGCAGAAGAAACATGAGCCGCTGGAAGTAAAGGCCCTTTGTAGCTGAAAGCTGCTCCACTCGCCATTAGCAGAGGCAAAGGTCATTTCTGGGGGAGAAATAATGACTTGTGGATGCTGTTACACACAGGGGAACAGGATGGCACTTAGGTCATCTCTTCCTCAGATGCTCTCAGGATGACCCAAGGAGGGTTTCTCATGTCAGGCATCTGTGCTGCAGACCCACAGTAACCTTGCCTAATGTCTTCTCCACTGCAACAAATGGAGAGGGCTGATTTCAGGAAATTCAGATGTTCTTGTTCTAATAGGCTGTGACTTAGTAGTTTAAGTCAATAGGAAGGGGAATCTACAGTGATCTGCTGGGTTCAATCTGCTGGTGGCTGTTAGGTTTCTCCAAGATCTTTTCCCCACAGAGTAGTGATGTTTAGTCAATCAAGCCCACTCTCTTTTTTTCCTTTGCCTTCCTTAAATGAACGATGACAGGCTGGTCGCAGCATGTTTTCTGTTGTCACATTAAGATGTGGTTTATTCATTTCAGTACAGATGTTTTCTGTTACAAAATGCTCTATAGGCAAATATAACCAACATATAACTGCTGTTCCTGGGAGCAGCATGCAAACACCAGCCACACAGCCGTGGGACAGGCTCCACTTATTCTGGATTTCTTTTAGCATTAGAAAATACAAAATAAACTCTCTGTGGCTAATTTACAGATCTTCCCCAAAACTCCACCTTATCTGAGAAATGTGCCAAAAATTAGTCCATTTTTAAAATGTACTACTGCAAAGGATATCAACTCTTTTGTCCTGCCTATTCTCCCAGTTTTCTTCCAAGACCATGTCCTGTTAGTGGACATTTTCAAACACCTGTGAGTTTAGCATCTCTAAAAGTATCGTGACACTTGAATAACAACAGTCTGACTGCAGAGGTACCTCAGTACCCGCAGCTTCAGCTTGTCCTCGGGTAGCTGAGTCTGGAGGAAACCCTGAATGGATACTACTTCCCATCTGTCAGTGACATAAGGAGGGAGATACAAGGCTCAGGAAATTAATATTTGTAAACCAGTCAAAAAGCCTGGGCTGAAAAGTGCTAGCCGTGGTGTTTCACTGCTAGAAGAAAAATCACAGGAGAGACTGTGAACTGCAGTATGGAGACTTTCTCCTCTTTTCCCTGCACTACAGAAGAGATAAGGAGGAAATCACCAGAAGGCAATGACTGAGTGTCCCAGGCTGGTACAGCATAAAGCTGTAGATAGCAGAGAGCCACTGAACTGACCTTTGCTCATGAGCAAGGGAGCTCTAAGGTTTCAACCAAGATATTTTTCAATCCTTCATCCCTTTAACCTTCAAGTGTTTATCTTCATGCCTGCATTTCAGGGTGCACGGGAACAACGTATCAAGTATCTGCCTTTGAAGTTCTCTGGGGTGAGGTCTGGCCCCTTTTGGGTGTGAAACAGCAAATAAAGCAAACTGCCCAGCATCTCCCGTGCAGCCCAGGCATGCTAACATTGCAAGGCTTCAGTTATTGGTTGAAAGCCCACAGAGTGAGACCAGAGGAGCTTCCACTTGCCACAGTCAACCCCCAGTGCCACCTCCCCGGGTGCACTTACGGGAACGGCGGAGGAGCAGGGGAGGAGCACGTCCCCGGGGGGGCCCGCTCTGCAGCGCCCCTGCGAGCATGGCTGCAGTAGTTCGGGATCACCTGCTGGGCCGGGCGGACAACTCGCATGCACGGCCCGGGAAAAGGAGGAAGAGGCTGTGACGCTTGTGCAAAGTGCTGGTGAGGAGCTCTGCCACCTGAGAGGAGGAGAAAACAAAGGCAACCATTATCATTTCAGTCCATACAGTTGTGCCTCAGTTTCTGCTTGTTCCTCCAGGCACGTCCTCCTCCATGTCTTGGGAAACAGTGATTTGGAGGTACCTGCAAGTAACTTGGTCTGAAAGAAGCCAGGTTAAGGAACATTTTACAGCCTGAAGCTTCCTGTTTCCCATTCACATATGGCACAGTTCAGAGCTCCTCCCTGAGTTAGGCTGCTGGCAGAACTGACAGTTAAGCATTCAGGGCTGCTTTGTGCTTACACTTACTATGCCTCGGTGCTTTTCTGGGGGTTTTAAAATTTCTTTTTGGCAATAACTTGTGAAAATTAATCATCCCAAAGTCCTCATGAAAGCAGATGTAAAATCCTGGAACAAATCAGTTTGCAACACTAGGGCTAAACAGACTGTGATTATTGTAAATGAAAAGAGAAAAAATTATCTCTTGGTTTGTTGCTTCACTCTGTGTGAATTTTCTGCCTAAGTGACCTTTTAAGGCCTTGTTGCTGCTTCTGTTGCCATCCAGGAGGCTGCAGGGGAAGCCCAAAGTGACAATTTATCTCAAGTAATTCAGCAAAACCTTAAAACTGTGGTTGGCTATGCACATGTAAAGCTGTTTAATAACTAACGTACAGTGGAACTGTTGGCATAAACTGAAAGAGAAAGCAATGTAAGCTGTTTGTTTCTCAAATGGGGAAAACTTTTTTTTTCCTTCTTCTATTTTTGCAGTCTTTCTGCTTGCAGTTTTCATTAGGCAGCAGCTCTGTGCACTTTCAAGCTTCTGTGTGCAGATCAAAGTCCAGCCTGGCAGGGCTTATTAGCACTGCATGATTATGGTGTTATGAGCTGGCTCTGAAAGCTGCAGCTCTCAAACATTCTTCCTTCCCCTGCCCCCCCATCCCCCTGAAAGATTGGGTTTTGGAATCCTTTTAGCTATTTCGGGGTCATGCTTTCCTTTTCCTAGCAGCCGTGGGGACTAATGTTTTTTTTAAAAAGAGGAAGAAAAACAAAGAAAGAAAACAAAACTCTGATGAAATAGCCCCAGTCCAGGAGCCAACACCACTTAAAACAAACACCAAACAACAACAACAACAGATTCCTGAAATTTGTTGAGATCCCTGTAGAACGTTTTCCTGCCCTGCTGGTAACTATTTTGCAACACAGGGTGAGAGAGGGAGGACACCAACGGAAAGTAAACAGAGTTCTCACGGGTTCCTCACACCAGCTCTGGGAAAGGTGGCAGGGCCTGGGGAGATAGGATTTCGTTTCCAGGGTTTTAGACCAAAGTTCTACCAGCTTGCTTTGCCCACATCTGATGCTGCAGTGCTTTAGTGGCTGCAAGTGCTGCTGTTCAGAAAGGCAGCAGAGCCAAGCAGTGCATGCCCACACCCAACTGCTCTCCTAGATCTACACCAGCATAATGGTCCCTGGGCACACAGCATCGCTGCGAGGATTTCTTGGACTTCAGCAGCAGTTTTGCTCTTGCATCTTAAACAGCAGGTGTGGAGGCCAGGTCAAAGCCCACGGGCACAACCTCCATTCCCTGGAGAGGGGTGCAGCAACACACGAGCTGCAGAGCTTGGCCGTGGGCTGCCACTGCCCAGCAATGATCTGAAAGGCAAGGAGCTGTCAGGAGGTGATTTACGCTGTACTGGGCATGTGAGAAACAGGACTACAGTTGCCAGCTTCTTAGTCCTGACCAAATCTGCTCCAGCCATCTGAGTTTATTTTATTCTTTTTTGCCCTCTGGATATGGCTGAAATGGCAGTGATTTTTCTAAGGAAAGCCTTTCAGAGTTCCTGCTTGAAAACAAAATGTCCTTATTCAGTAAATGTCCTACTTCTCACGATGCCCGCATGTGCAGGAGGTAAATAGTGAGGGGTGTTGTGCAACCAGTTCTTTGTCTGCTTAAAGCTGAACTGAAAGGAGAAGGTATGAAAAGAAAACCAGAGGACATTTCACAATGTTTAGCTATAGACACTGATGAAAGTCCATCTGTAGCCCCCTCCCCTTTATGAAGTCCCAAGATCAGGGGTGAAAACTGAAACTCCAATACCCTTTCTCTTTCATATACCTAATTATAATACATGGCTGGAATGACAAAACTCTTTAAACAGATGTAATATAAATGCTGTGAAGTCAACAGAAGGTTAAAAAAAACACAAAACCAACAAAACCAAAACAAAAGAATTACCAGAACAGGCTTACAGCTTTTTATTACAAAGCCAGCCCAAAACAGGTCAGGGTCTCATGAGCCTAATGTAATATTAAAACACTGATATTGCTGTCGAATGTTCAAAGCTCACTTCATAAGATAAAAATCTCAGAGACTGAAAAGGAATACTAATTAATAGCAGGCTGTAAACTGTCATAGTCTCCAAGAGCCAAAACACCCATAATGATGGAGTCACATCAGCATTCAGTGATACAATCACCAGCAGCTGAGAAGGCTCCATTTTAAGTAATGAGCTTTTATTTCAGCTGACAACAGGAAAAAAAAAAATTAGGATGATGGATGTCACTCTCTTTTCACCTAGAAATAAAATACCAGGGTCAATTTGGTCATACTGCTGGGAGAAACTATTTACAGATATCAAGGGCAACCTTCCATCCTGATTCTGGCAGGAAACTCTCAACTTTGGGGATCCGAGTGGGAGCAAGGAATCGGTAACAGGAATTAGGCTGGTATAGGAGGCTGCTGAATGACTGGTGTGACGAGGAAGGAAATGACCAGAATATGAAATACCAGCAGGGAGAAGGCTGTGTACGCTCAGTATGACTGACAAAGGTTCGTTTCTGTGCAAATTCATTAGGCTTCGTTTGGTGAGTAACTGTGAGCTCTCTAACTTTTTATCTGGCTCAGCAGTTCTGCATCAGAGCCCATCAGCACAAGCTGGAAACCCGAAACCGCAAAATGGTCTGCCAAGAGCTGTCTGAAAAGGTTAATAACTGCATGCCATAGAGGACAACTGTTTTGGTGAGTGGAGGCTGTGATGCATCCGGAACAGCCTCGGTGCTAGCAGGGCTACTCACCTGGAGCCTGGGGGTGCAGCTGTGCCGGGCAGCGGTGGCCGAGGCCGCCCTGGGCTTGCGAGGAGTGGGGCACACGCTGGCACAGCGGGCACTGCTGCTGCTCCTGGGCAAAGAACTCCCTGGAGATCAGCGGTCCTGGGAGGTCCTGGGAGGTCAGCACCGACACCAGTGGCAGGGGAGGCTCCAGGTGCCTAATGCCCATCACATCTTGTGACTGGGAACTGCATCCCGTGTCCGCGGTTCGCTCTGCCAGGGCTCTGTTTCCCAAGGGCTGCTGCAACCATGACCTCCCCGGCCTGCTCTCCTCCAGTGACTCCTTGGGAGCATCAGGCAAGCTCTGGTCTGATTTACTGGACTTGTGCCTGCTGTCAGCTGAAAGCTGTGATCTTGGCTGCATGCCTGGTTTGTCCATAGTTACAAGATGCAGCTTGGAGGGAACTACTCCAGCTATCGATTCACTGGGGGAACAGAGGCATATATTTCCATCAGTATTGGTATCTTTTGACCACAAGCTGCTGTCTGGTTCCATGGGCAGTGCTGACTGATGACTTGCTGGTGCTCTGCAGAGGCATGATGGATCTGCCACAGGATGAGGCTCTGGAGAAATACACGGTCTCCGGGACTCCTCATCTTCTGTATCCTCTCCAGAAGGCTGCAAGGATTCTTCCAATATATGTTCAGGAAATGGGGACCATGGCATGGATTCGTCCACTTCAACTGGTATGCTTTGACCCACAGAAGTGCCTGAAAAAGCAGGAGAAGAAGCACTGTAGATGGATAGACATACCTGTCAATGACCATCACTCCGATGGCTGTGAGCTGGAAAACTGTAGCTATATATATATATATATATGCTTTATATTTCTGTGGTTTCTAAAAAGACAAGCAGAAAACAGCATGAAATGTCTGGATGAATTTTGGATAAACAGGGAAGTAGAGGGTTAGCAGGAGTGCTATTAGCACAGAGTCCCCATCTGAACTAACCTGACAGGGAGGCCATTTCCAGATTGTGGTCACACTGGAAACAACAGTTGGCTGCCCTGCTGCAAGGCCAGGATGTCCCAAGCACTGGAAAACAAGAGAAAGGACTCTTGTGAACATGGTACAGTTTCACACAGGCAACAGCCTAAAATAACTCTATTTCAGAGACTGGAAAAGAAATACTAGTTGGACTTCTGGAAATAGTATTGCGTAAAACAAATGCTTTTATGGGATTTCTGGAACTTGCTGTTCCTGATGCAACTGGAGCAGGGAAAAGCACATGAACAGTCTCTCAGAGGCCATTTCTGCATCTAACAAAAGAGCAGGCTGCTGAGGTTTGGCTCAGGCATATTCCAGGGAATGCAATCACTTGCAATTATTTTACTCTGGATCTCCTAATAATTAATAGCTTCACACTGATGCCTGGATTTAAACCTCACCACACATCTTGCTGAGTGATTTCATAGAATCATAGAAGGTTAGGGGTTGGAAGGGACCTCTGGAGATCATTGAGTCCAACCCCCTTGTCAGACCAGGATCACCCAGGGCAGGCCACACAGGCTGGGTTTTAAAAATCTCGAGATGACTCCACAATCTCTCTGGGCAGCCTATTCCAGTGCTCTGTCACCCTCAGAATTGGGTAGTTTCATTTAAACTCCAAAACTTGCTTCCAAGTGTTACTGCCTATTTTATCAAACCACTTCAACCAGCCTATTATCACATGCCTGCTGTTATTTCAAACTATTGTAAATTAAAATACAATTTAGAGATGGTAATTACTGTTTGGATTCTTTTTTCCCTTCCTTCAAAACTGGCTTGGGCCCACACATGAGAACTACTGCTTCCTTCTGGGGCACTGTCAGTGAATTTGAGCCAGCCAAGTGAACACCTGATGGTGGACTCCTCTGTTCCACCTTCACTCAGTGACAGCAGCAGTGATGGCTGAATGCTGAGTGGGCCTCAGGATCTTCATCTCTTATAGAAGGGTGCAGATTAACTTGCTCCCAGTAAGTTTTGTCTGTTACTTATAGAGAAACAAGCCTGGTGCTCATCATTTCTCCAGCCATTTTCCATCCATCATATTGGAGAAGCTAAAATCCCAAGTAGGAGAGTTGTCAGAGAAGAATGGACTAAGCACTCGAGCAATGGGCATGACAATGTTTGGCAACAGATTCTGGCTTGAGATGAAAGTCCAGTAAAGAAAGTAAAAATCACAACCTGATGGAGCAGCTTTTAGTGATCCAAGGATCTCTCTCAACTACAGTCACAGCAGCTTGGACAGAAATGTGAACTACAGAACATAATCCAATTACCACAGTATCACAAACAGCTGAAGGATCACAGAGTGGGATAAGGCAGTCCCAGCCTTTAGCCTGCCTCTCACAGAGATTCTGTAAAAGCAAATGATGTACCCCCTGCTCCAGGGGAGAGTGAGGCTTTATCTTCATGCTGGCCAAGTCAAATAACAGGTATTTCCCCTAAAAAGTACCTCTGGCATAGAAAATTCTAGGTGTAACATTTGCTGGGAAGCAGGATAAAAACTCTGCTTTGCTGCTGGCCTGAAATGTAAATACTCCTCCTCTGTGTAAATTAAAAACTCATCTATGCAGAAGATTTACCATATATTCATGCATACCCTACGTTATAATAAGCATGTCCACAGGGAGAGTTATCCTGGGATAATTACAGTGGGATAATTGCTCTGGTGAATGTTCCCATGCAGCAGCTATTAGTTGCACCAACACAGCTAAGGGGCTGCTGCTCTGACAGCTGCAGCCCCCCCCGTGAGAGGGCTAGACCCGCTGCCAAACCAGCTCCTTCCACGCAAGCATCCAGCCTTGAAATGCTGGTTGCTGGCTCCCCACCATCACACATCTCTCCCTGCAGTTTACCCCACTGCTCCTCTGCTCCCTGAGCCACAGCTCTGTGCCACTTCACCAGTGAGCCAGCAAAGGGAAACCCTCGAGCGCTCGCCCTCGGCACAGGATGGTGACAGCTGTCACTGGGGACTGGTGCCATGCTGCCCTGGGCAGAGGTGGCAAAACGTCCTTGGCTGGGGCCTTTGGTCAGATGGCAGCTGAAGGGACTGCCCTGTGGTGGTGACCCACTGGCACAGCACAGCTCAAAGTCAGATGTGCACACAGCTGGGTGTGAATTTGCTGAATGGCTGCCTGGCAGACTTAGGGATGGAGTCTAACCTCCCACTGCAGGGCAGGACTCTAACTCCTGCAAAGCATCTGCCTTTTGCTCACATCAACAGCTCTGTAAACCCAGCTCTCGGGTCATCTGGCCCTGAGGTGCCTGCTCAGATAGGCTTTCACTTGTGGATACCTCTGTGTTCATTTGTAAGGTGAATGACGTGCACTTGAGCAGCACAAATGACATTGCAAACTCTTATTCCCTCCACTGAGCATCTCCAGTGAACTGCTTCCTTGTGAGACATTCGCCCTGGTGTTTGCAAAGCACCAGCTCAGCTGTGGGCTCCTGTGGCTCCATCTTTTGAGCCACACGCATTCACACATACAGAGCTCTGTCTGTAGAGATGGCTCTGAGGAGAAATCAGCCCCAGGACACACTGAACGCTTTTTGAGCAATGCTGGCAATGGCACATGGATGGGAATTCCCGAGAGAAATCCCCGAGCTGCTGGAAATATTACAGCTGATTCACAGACATCCTCCTCTCCTCTAACAGCAGCACTTCAGGACGTTGTTTCTGCTCTGCTGAAGATCCTGGGCTTTTGGAAAAAGACCCAACACTGAGCCCATTATCCTGGTATTTTATGTTGCCTCATGCTGCAGAGTTTCATTAGGGTTCCTTTGACTTCTCTAGTTGGCTTATCCTGCAAGTATGTATATATGTATATATGTGTGTGTGTAGCATAGAAAAAACCACTCACCTAGGTCGCCTGCATTGAAGAATTGGGGTAAAGGAATGCTTCAGCATACTGAAACCCTTAGAAACCTGTAGCCTGATCCCTTTTCTGGCACAGAGACTGCTGGAGAGCACAGATTGTGCCCAATCTTGTTTCCAAAGGCACTGCAGCTTCAAGTGTGATCATGACATTGCCAGAAAGCTTTGTGAATTTAATATCCCCCCTGCACCTATGACTGTGCAGGAGATGACTGATAACCAGCTGGAGCTGTTGCATAGTCCTGCTTGTAATAAAGTGAAGAGGCCCTCCCTGAAGGGACAGAGTAGCCAGGCCTGGACTGCTCTCAGAAACATTGAAGACTCCAGAGTTTCACACTTGACCATGAACAATTTTGGCTGCTGTCATCATGGACACTTACCCTCTCCCTTAGGCAACCTCCACAGTGAAGACTGAGGCATTCCTAGTTCCAATTTTAAGCCCTCTAGGGCAGGTAATATTTATTTTTATGGCTTCTGGAAAAAAAGCAGAATATGAAAACTACATTCCTCTTCCACACTAACTTCATGGTTGCTTTCACACAGTTCCTGCAGCCATGGCCTGGAAGTCTACATATGCCAGAAGAACAGGAGAACATACTTCCAGCCCTCCCTGCACAGCAAATAATCACGTTCCCTTTTGCAGCACTGAATGTGACTCTACTGGACAGCCCATGGTGCAAAGGCTAGTGGAGACCTGGTATTTTTTGCCTCTTTAGTGTAGGCTTCAATATGCATGTAAATGGAACGCTAGGCTCTAAGAAGCAAGAGACTTGAAGCGCAGCATGCTCAAGGAGGATCCAAACAGAATTCTCACTTACAGGCATCACTCCCTGCCCATTTTCAAATATTTTGACATGAAAATGTCTGCAATTATCTTAGATATCCTTAAAAAGGTGCTTGTTTTCCAGAGATTATTTTCTGAACGTTACTGATGCTGACAGCACTCCCATCAGCGTCGAATAACCCCCAAACTGGGATATTCCATGGTCCAAGGACACCTAAAAAGCCTGGCACAGAACTGGACGGGGGGACATCCCCAAGAGACATAAACCTCTCCAGCCTGCTTTCCTACAGCTCTGTGCCTTGCCCTGGAGCGCCAGTTCCTAACACTGGAGAGGCCCCAGCACTCTGGGGCTGAGGCATCCCTCGTCCCTCCCTGCTCCCCGCTCCGCAGGCCGAGCTGAGGGGTGCGTGGGTGGCAGGAGGGCGCGGGGAGCCTGCGGGACTTGGCGCGTCTCAGCGGGCGAGAGCAGCTCCGTGAGCCGTAGAGAAACATCACACACCTAGCTGGAAACTGACAGACACAGCACCGCCACTGCTCATGCCGTGTTTCCTGCCCAGAACCGCACGAAGGGAGAGGGGAGAGGGAGAGGGAGAGGGCAGAGGGCAGAGGGCAGGGAGGAGAGGGGAGAGGACAGAGGGCAGAGGGGGGGGGCCAGAGGGCAGGGAGGAGAGGGGAGAGGACAGAGGGCAGGGAGGAGAGGGGAGAGGACAGAGAGGAGAGCCAGTGGCCAACGGGCCACCTTGCTGTTGCATCAGGGCGGGGGCAGGAGCGGCTCAGGCCCGGCTGCCAGGCGGCTCCAGAAGCAGGCAGGCATTTCACAGCAGGCGTGTCTGTGCACTGCTCACCACAGACCCTCCTCCGTTTAAACAACAACTGAAAAGACAAGCCACCAAACCAAACCAACAACAGCAAACCCCCCAAACAAACAAACAAATGACCAAACTGCAGTGAAACGGCCGAAACACGGTGCACCCATCTGTGAAACTCGGGCTATCGTGACACGGGAGGGGGGGAAAGGCAGCGAGACAGCCATTTGAGGAGGAAAAAACCCAAACCCTCCCCGAGAACCAGAAGTGGGTCAACAGCTAACTGCGGACAAGGACCGAGAACGGCGGCAGCTCTGGCTCTTCTTACCTTGCCGGCGAGGGAGCCTGGCGTTGGGCTGGCCGAGGGCACTGGAGGAGTCCTGAGCACCCCGGTCCCTCCCGCTGTGCCCGGGCTCCTTCCTCGGCCGCTCGGGAGCTGCTTCGGCTCCCTCCCCCCCCCGCTTTTACGACACCCTCCCGGCCTCTCCCAGGTACGCGGCAGAACTGGCTCTGCAGCAGGAAGTGGAAGAGGCGAGACCGGCTCGGCTCGGCTGGGCTCGGCTCGATTCGGCTCGGCTCGGTACCGCTCGGCTGGGCTCGGCTGGGCTCGGTACCGCTCGGCTCGGCGGCGGGACAGCCTCCGCGGGGGGACAGGCACTGGAAGCTGAAACCGTCTCCAGAGGTCTGCGTGAGCTCTGCGCTCCCTCAGGAGCCGGGCTGGGCGGGAAACCCGCCGCGCTGCTGCGGTGCCCGAAGGATGTGGCTCATGCGGGGAGTCATCCCCTTGTCCGTCACGTACGGGCAATGCCGAACGCCAGACCGACTGATTCAGGCTGCTGAACAATCACATGATGGTCGTAAGAACGATAGAAAGAACAAACTAACAAACAAACAGGATTTCCCGTCTGATTTTGGTGTGTTTGTTCTCTTTCTTTCTTTCTTTCTTTCTTTCTTTCTTTCAAGAAAGAGAAGGACACTTTCTGCTGTGTCAACAGCACTGTCTGCTGAGTGGGTTTCAAAGCAAAGATGATGTCCAGCCCAAACCTAAGTATACTGTCACAAAGCTGCAGAAACTGCTATCAGTTAACTTGGTTTTGGGACTATGAAACTTAGCAGATATCCAGGTCTCTTTCAGCATTCCAAAAGCCTCCCTGACCCAAAAACTGAAGCCATCCTAATTGCTTTCCAGGCCTATTTTATATTTCTGAAGTCTTCCTGCTGACTTCACTGAAGCCAGATCAAACTCTGAACATTCTGAAGTCAGTAACTCGTCAGTACATTATTTACAAGCAGAATGTATCTGTCACATTGGGCCCATCATAATAAGTACAGATTAATATTCAAGTGCAGGTTAAGTGTTTTCATCGGCAAGGCAACCAACATGGATTTCTGTTATAAAAAGGCTCATAGTCCTTCAGGAGCTGTAATATTTACTCTTTTTTTTTTTTTGACAAGGAAGAGAACATCAGTATCGAGTGCTGCTTCTTGTATTTCCTACCACATCTATATATTCAAAGAATGAAATCACAAGTGCTTTGGCTTCCCAAAGATTAACTGTTCAATTAAAGCACTGTCATGTTGCTCCACTTTTCACACTGGTGCTGTGCCCTGACCCGTAGACATTGAAGTGAGCATTTAATCCCATCTACCTCGGTGTGACACACACTACACTCTGCTTCTCAGCATCCAACTTGCCCCTTGGTGCTTTTACACTGTGGGGGGAACTGGGGTTTTCTTCCATGTCCTGCTGTTTAGATTGCTAGGTACATCCCTACAAAAACATCTACCATTTATTTTTTGTTTAAGCTCTTTGGCATTTTTCAGTCACCTGGAGAGACAGCTGAAAGGAAACAGTACCTGGATGTTAGCTTCTGCAGTGCTTCAGTTAAACCCTGCGTAATGACCAAATCCCTCCTGCCATTTGTTAAGGTTTCCCCCACAGCATTAGGCATTCTCTTAATTAAGAGCAGAAGCTAAATAATACCTATTTTATTCCCCCTTGCTTCCAATTAGTCATCCATTGATCGTTACCCACTCCACATCTGACAGCTAACAGAGCCTCCACTCTACACAGGACTGGGACGTGACACGTCCAGGTTCTGAGAGGGGAGCCAAGCTGCGTGGGCGAGCACGGGGTGAGAGGTGGGGGAAGGGCAGGAGACCACCCAAGTGCACCAGAAGACGTGTGTGTGTGTAACATATGCAAATGTTCAGTGTGCAGGATGTGTTCTATGCACTGCATGTATCAGAGGTCATATACAGAGCTCAGCTGGCAGCTGTTATACTTTTGGGAGGCACGAGAATTTGAGGGACCATTTGAGCTCTTGTACAATCAAACGTACCTTAGTGCTCTGTCTTTTAAGATGCAGAGTGGTTCCTGGTATGGCTTTTTGCCTCTGCTTTTTTAGGAGAGCAGGAGGTGGCATCTGCTTCACCACGGTCCCCAGGACTGTGGGCTATACCAACACAGCCCCACCAAGTCACCCCAAGACCCAGCTGCAGCTGTATGCAGTCTGGGCCAGGCTGTTGCTGATGCCTGGGAGCATGGGCGCTCTGGGAGTCCAGGAGCCT
>JANHGL010006268.1:0-14549 GCA_024611195.1 Ceyx melanurus | reverse complement strand
TATATATATATATTTGAAATAATCTTGCCTAAGGGTAAATTTGCTGTTTTCTGATGAACAAGTTACCAAACTACTCCTCAGCAGTTTCTTCACAGAGCTATTTTGTCTCAATTTCCAGCGATTATTTGAAATTGTTCTTCATTTATGTGCAAAATATGTGGTCTGTCTTCCTCCACATTCTCAAATATTGTATTTTTTCAGGTCTGCAAGCTAGGGATACCATTTTTGCAGATTCTATTGCAAAAAGCAAAATGCATTTTAAATCAAAAGCATTATATTTACTGTTTATTTATCTGGGTTTGAAAAAAAAAAAAGTGGATTTGATTTCCTATCCTTTATAAAATAAAACATTTTTTAAAATTGCAGAGTCTGTGATTTGATTTGGTTTAAGTATTCCTTTCTGTGACAGGCTGGCAACATTTTACAGGCCACCATCCCTACTTATAAGAAATATTAATAAATGTAGACAAGGCCTAGGAAGGGAGTCTGGTTAGAGTTTGCCCAGAAATTAGTATTTCTAACCTTTCAAATCCATATATCAGCATTTTAAAATTCAATTTCCTTGATTAAAATCATGTGGTTATACCTCTTAAGTTCAAATCCTACAACTCCCTATCAATCTTTCAAATCAAATGTTTCCTGAATTCCACAGGAAAAGAGACAAACTGAAGTGTGATGCTTGTTTCTCTTGCCTTGGGACACGTTCTCCTATCATCTGCTCCATCATGTTGCATGGCAGTGACAAATCTCCATGGCTCTCTTAGCCAGAAATCTCTTGCTCCATATCTATGCCTTTTAACACTAAAAGGATCAGTTTTATCATCTCTTTGTAGTCAGTGTGTCCTCATTGTCTCAGGAACTGAGTGTTACAATTGATAGAAATTATCTTTCTGCATTTGTTTTTTATTAAAATGTCTTGAAAGATACTAAAAAAATAATCAATGGTCATTGGTAATAGTTAATTTAATATTTGCCCTTCTCAAATAAATTTCTTCCTATTTTACAGACAAGGAATACACAAAATTTTCACAAATAAAGGGATGGGGTTTTCATAGCACATAGGTCCTTCATTTTTCAATTTTAATTAATTTAGTGAATACTTTTCTAATTACCCTAGCATCCAGCAGAAACTCCTGAATATTGCTGATGCTGCCAGTGTTGCCTGTGGTGTAAATACACACACACAGCCAACCAAAATGAGCTGTTTGAAATTTCATTTAGAGGCATTGTAATCTCAGAACAACAACAAAATGATTTTTTAAAAAATCCAGAAAGCACCAAAGATGAAGTAAATGCAAAGTGCAAATGCCAGCAGGAAGGGAGGATTAAGGGATAGCATGTGGAAAGTAGAGGAGTGAGAGCAGGAAAGAAAGACAGGATTATGGATCCATAATGAAGAGAGGGAAAAGACAGACAGAGAAAAGTTGAAGGGATTACTCATGAGACAAAGCAAGTTGTATTTCCCGTGCTGTGTCTGTCTCACAGTGTCTCCTCTGCTTTTGTACACTTTGGGGGGCTTGTTTCTCTCTGTATTCCTTCATTTTTTCACAGGGAGCAATTTACTATCCATCTAGATCTGCTGCTTCTGCTCATGTCAAGATGCACTGTAGAGAGTCCTTTAAAAATGGAAAAGTTCCTCTAGAAAATGACCCCTCAGTTGTATGAATTTTAAGCACTGCGAATGAAACGGAACATAGGCCCTTGCAAAATCTTTTGAAACTAGAGCCTTTCTTCTTCTACTTCTAAAATGTCTGTTAGTAGCAGAATTTATTCTCCATATAAGTGCAGTTTTCTGAACCAGTGAGCTCAATTAAATGCAATTAAAGAATGTCTCTATAGTGTCAATATATATTGAATTACATGAAGGCCTAGACACCGGTCCCCTCACACTTCAATAGGATCCCTGTGTCTCCTTCCAAACTGCTGGCACTTCTCACCTGCTGCTGCCTGCAAGTAGTCACAGCAAGGCAAGAAACACATGGAACACAAGACCAAAGAGCTGCAGATGCTCGTGTTCACAATCACAGTGTCACTTGTGACTTGCAGAGGGGAAAATGAGCACATAGCCACACACAGCCCCTTCTTTCTACTTAAACAGCAAATGGATGCTCTGCCAGGCCGGGCCTAGCAGCTCTGACAGGACTCCAGAAGAATATCTTGTTAACAACTGCTTTATCCCAGAAGGACAAAGAGGGGGGCAAAATCTGAGACAAGGAGAAGAAAAAATGGAGAATCCTGATACACCAAAATGGTTAAGAAAGAGTTGAGAAGAGCAAGAAAATGGCTGTTACAGGCTAACACGGCTAAGAATGCAAAGGAAGAGTCGATCTGACACAGTGTAGAGAAATGACAAAGATGAAAGCACAAGAAAAAGAGGAAAATGACAAAGAATTAATCAGAGGAATGTGTTGGTATATTTATTAGAGGTGAATTGGTATTTCACAAAGCCTAAAAGAAAGTGTGGCCGATTGACTTTCTGCTTTTATTTAATATTTAGATTGAAATCTGGTAAAATCTAAAGGAATACTTATGAAGCAGTTCCTTCTTGGAGAGTTTTTTTTAATAACATGGCTGTCTGGTAAACAGTTCATGCTTTGAGCATGAGACAAGAATCCACCAGTAGATAAATCAGCTTTGGATAATATTTATTCTTCCACTAAAAGATGTGGATCTCCATCCTTTCACAGCCCTCTCATGCTTATAATTAGAATCATTGTCTGCTCTAAAGGAAACTACAAATCTCAGACCTGATCTCATTCAGCTGCATTGTTGAACCACTGGTTTGTTTTCTTCTGAGTAATGGAGCAGAACTCCTGGGTACATGTTTTACTCTGCTTTTGAAGGAAATGCTTTTAAATTTGGTTTGGTTTTGGTTTTGTTTTGTTTTGGGGTTTTTTTTTGTTTGGCTTGTTGGTTTTTTTTTTAAATTCATTTAAAAACTTCTGCTTTGAAATTATCTTTCATCTGCCAGAGATTATTTAATCTCCCTGATAGCTTCACTTAGTGCTATTTGATATGTAAAACCCTCAGGCAAAATTGTCCTCCTGTACTCATGCAGTGGTTCTTGTCAGTGAGTATCACACTGCCAGGGACCAATACTGTCCTTTTTGAAAAGTTTCTTTCAGTCCTTATTGGAAAAACACATTTATAAACCAGAGTAGTTTTGAGTACCCAACAGAATAAAGAGAAGAGATGGAATATTCCCCTCCATGACCGTGACTGTGGGTTTATTAACAGAGATTTAGACAGCAGTCACCAGCAGCTCTGTCATTGCTTCTTTTCCATTCTCTTACTCGTGCAAATTTGCACAACACTAGCAACTCCTCAGTGTCCTTTCAGGCCACAGTGAGGTACCCCACAGCCAAAAGACACGATTACAGACTGCCTCAATTTGATATAATCCAAAATAGACTAAAGGATAATGCTGCAACTTAATGGAAAATTCAGGAAATCAAAGATGTTTTAAGATGACTGACCTAGTCAAGTTTTACGTTTGATACTTGTAAGTACTCAGAGGGAAAAAATAATTAAAAAAAAGATTATATTTTCAGTACAACTAGGTATAATAAAAGTAGATTAAACATATAAATTAAATAGGCACTGGATTTGTGGAGAAAATGCATCTCGGCTCACTGGGGATGCTGGAGACCTTATTTCTGCAGCTTCTGCTCTCTGCTGACACCTATGGTTCAAAAAGCAGCTTTTCCAAAGCTCCGTTCATTAGAATCAACTAAACATGCAATGAAAGATCTAAAAAAGGGAAACCAAAGGGACCAAATCTATATTTAGATACGTGCTTTCAGTTTTAATAGCACTGAACTCCCACTCATTTCAGTGTATCCCCAGTGGATTCAAAATACATGGGTTTATTGCAGTATAGATCTTCCCTAAGGAAAATCATGATTGCGGAGTAAAAAGTTGCTCAAAAAAACATGTAGATGATGGAGAATGGGGAATCACACAAGCCCATTTAAAAAGTCGTGTTTGTTTTCTACAATGTGACTAGAATAGAGATACATAAATAAAGCAGACATCAGGAGGCCTAAGAAAAAAGTTAAGAAAGCTATATTTTGAGCTGGGAACTGGACTATATTTTTAAAAAACCACATTGAAATAGTCTGTAAGACAAATGCTCAGCAGTTGTAAATTCAAGTTGTTCTTCCAGCCTAAATTTAGCCTTAATGTGAAATGTATTTGCCTAAAAGTCTTTAATTACTCTCTCACACACTGGTTTTATTGCATGATCCAAGAATCACATTTCAATAGGGTTTTTGACTCAGGAGCAATAATTCAACAGGAAACAAAATGACATTTTTATAATTTCATATTTTCAACTCCTAAACTAAACTAATCAGCTCATTTTGGTGCTTTTATTTACTCTGGAACAAGATTTAGCAGTACAAAAGCTACTGTGTCTTTTCAAGACTTTTTGTTCTCTTAAGTGCACCTGAGTGATATTGGCACGAGATGGTTTAAATTAATATCTTCAGAGCAGCCCAAACTGCTAATCCTGTTGCCATTCATAAACTATCTCATTGCTCTGACCTTTCACTTCACAGTGTTCAAATCAGAGTGGAAGCAAGGTTATGATTTACAGGTCACAAGGCCACAGATAACCTTAGATATTAGTAGGACTCCATGTCATTTTCTTACAGAAACCAGAAATGAATCATTATTTAACCAGCTGGAGAAATCCAGTTGTTCCTGCCCTTTTGTCCACTTTGAATGTCAAACACTGTGAACTTCACAGCCCTGAACAAATAAAAATGAATGCATAGGAAAGAAAACCAGAAGCACTACAGTTACCTGTGGGCCACAGGTATGGTGGACAAACACCATTTTGCTCATGAGTGCCCAGGCTGTGCCCCAGCTCCACACCCAGGTTGACATGGTCCCTGTGGGACAGCATGGAGGAGCTGGTGCTTTGTCAACCATGCAGTGAAGATTTCAGTCTGAGCACCTGAGCTCTGAAGAAATGTAGGCTTACTGATCATGTAGCATGAGAAAAAACACTGATTTGAATGGAGGTTTAATGGCTGAAAGGCTATTTTTTGTGGCAGCTGTGCCTTGGGACTCATTCTGTTCTCATCTACACTGCACATAACCAAGGAGCTTGAGGCCCCATGGTAAAAATTGGACTTTCCTCCCACTCTTTGTACTCTTCAGGTCAGGTTAAGCTCTTGCCATGAAGGTGCTCAGGCACCACACCTCACACTAACTCAAATAACAACTCTCAGGGTCACTAAGATACACCTGAAGGGGCCCAGAACAGAATCATTATTTCATATACTGTGTCTAGTTAGAACCAGCATTTTCAGAACATGTCACATCTAGTGAATGGGAGAAAATGAATGTCTTAATGCACAGCAATCCTGCTACTAAAAGCAAGGAAACTAGATAATAAATTCACAGTAAAGCCTTTTGTAGATTAACACTTGTGGTTGCAAGAACAGTCAAACTGCTTCAATTTTTACCCTGGCCATGACTTTTCTGAAGGTTTTTAACCCTGTGCCTCTTGATGTCTTTAGTAGGTAACACTTTGGGGCTGGTTCAGTGTCAATTAAAATGGATCCTGAATTCATAGCCTTGAATCTGGAACATCATGTAAATTGAAATAAACAGAACAAAACATTCTTATTTCCCCAGGAAAAAAAAAAATGAAGTCAAGAAAGGCTAGTTGGCATTATTTCTTCTGTATTCTCTTTGCCAGAAACAAAACTCAATAAGGGTTTTACACAAAAGGCAGGAAAACCAGGTATTCTGGAGTTCACCTCCATGGGAGGATGGAGGAACTCTTGTTTATGCAGGCACCTGTCTGACTTCACTGCTGGCATCTGCAAATCACATATCAAACTGTGATCCAGGAAGAAACATGAACAGCAACATGCTCAGTTTGTCAAAACACTGGATGGATTATCAAATAGAAGGAATTTGTAAGAGAAAACTTTAGTGCTCAGTGATTGAATTATAAGATTAGTGTCATGGAAGGGATAAACTTGGTATTCCACCAGGAAATATCAGGTTACTCTCTATCCATCCCAAAGTGTTTGTCTCCAGTTAGTGCTCTCCACTTTGTTATCAGGAACAGTGATTGCACAATAAACAGCACTAATAGCTGGCCAGCAGGACCCTGACAAAATGCAATGTGCTGTGAAACAAAATTCATTTACAAGGGTAAGATTTCACCTTCCTCCTTCCATAAAGGCCACATCTCTGAGGGAGTCTTGTCAACCCTTGCTGTCTTTCCTTGTTTGCAGTGATCAGCTTTAAACTGAAGCTTCTGTATGTTTCTTTTTTTTTTTTTCCTTCTTTGGTTTTTTTTTTTCCTTCCAGAAAGTGCATGTGGAAATGCTTTAAAAATGTTAATATGGGGATGATCCTAAACCAGCTTCATTCATAACAAAACTTTCAACAGCCCTGTTGCAACTAATAATTGGGAAACTTTCTGACTGTTCCTTTATGTGACACCTGTGAAGAGGAATCAGAAATTTAGCTAAAGAGAGACACAAAAGATGGGCTTCTTCAAAAGTGCAGGATTTACCCAAAAAACTGTTGGGCAATTTCTCAGAAACAGGAAAAATCCAAAGGCTTCCTCACGTTTCATAGGCTGTGAACTTTGGATCCCCACACACTATTCTCCAGTGGAAATCTGCTGCTGAGTTGTTATTTTTCTGGCTATTTTATTTTGTATGTCCAGGTGAGACACAACCACTGCACAATGAAACCATGTCACAGTTTGCCACCATTTAATGCTGCACAAAGGAGAACAGCCCCCTGAGGAAACATGAGGGGATGCCCACTGAGTTTTTCTTAGTAGCTTGCATAGAGTTGAAGAAGAGGGGAAAAAATATATCATTTAAATGGAGTAAAGATCTAACTAAGAGTGTGAAGCTCTCAGATCATCCCAGTGCCTCCATCACAGGGAGTTCCTACCTACCAGAAAAGGCACATGGAGGATGAGGCATGATCAGAAGTCCTGGGGTTCTTTGGTGGTCCACCAGTCTCTACAACCTGAACAGTCACTTCATTTACTGGTGGCAGAGTCCCCCAGTTTGTGTTCTCTGGACTCAGTGATCCCCTCAGTGCTCCTGGATGAGGGGTAATGGGTTTAAATGAGAGAAAAGGAGATTTAGACTGGATCTCAGGAAGAAGTTCTTTCCCTTGAGGGAGGTGGTTGAGGCCCCATCCCTGGAGCTATTGCAGGGAAGGTTGGCCAAGGCTCTGAGCAGCCTGGGCTAGTTGAGGGTGTCCCTGCTCCCTGCAGGGGGCTGCACTAGATGCCCGTTGGAGCTCCCTTCCAGCCCTAAACATTCTCTGATTCCTTCACAAACCCATGGACTTGAAAGCAGCAATTCAGGACATCTCCCAACACAGCAGGGTTCTATTTGTAATGTGGAAGGGTTAAGACTGAAAAACCAAAGTAGTTTAATTCTATTTTCAGAAATCAGTACCAAATGCAGGACTATCTTTAATGACAGACACTGAGGTGTCAAAGGACTGTGCCACGTTTCAGATCTTTCCATAGTTTAAATTCCTGTGCTTCTTCAAAGGTCAACTGAATCCTTGCTGGTGGTGAAGAGTTCCTTCAATGCAGGGTTGTTGTGGGTGGCCTACAATCAGTAACACCATAGCTGGCCAGTGCTGTCCTACAGGAAAATGTATTTCCCGTCCTACAGGAAAATGTATTTCCCAGACATGGCTCTGTGCACAGAAAATATATGAGATAGTATATACAAACTATCACTCAGGAGACAGTGCAAAACAATTCCCACTGACATTAGTTTTTAATTGCTTCATCCTTTAGTCGAATAACCTTCATTTTTGTCTAGACTCTTGAAAATTATTTCCTTTCAAATAGGACAAAATGAAACAATAGCAATTAGCTTGCATTAATTCCTGAGTTTCACGACTTATATCAGAAGTATTCTTTTTCATTATGTAAATTTGCATTTTTTTATTTGCTTAATTGTTTGGTTTGTTGTTTGTTTGTTTGTTTTTTCCTGGTCAGCTTATTACTCATAGAAAAGAAAGGGATTCAAACTTTTGGTAACTGATTGTCTATTGGCTTGGCAATACTTGCCATGTACACATAAAGCAGACAGAAAATAGAAATAGATTCAGACACTACAGTTGAAACTTACAAGTTATTTTTTCCACCTCTAGCATTTTGTATGGCAAATAACTTCTGTGAAAAGAAGAGTATGGCTGAAATATCCATGATTATCTTTTATGTTCACATTTAGCTTTGTACCAAGTTTTGAAGAATATTTCTTCCTATCTATTCTTGCTTGTTATGGTAGCTAAATTATTTTTGGGGGTTTGGTTGATGTTAACACCTAGAATGTTAAGAGCCAATATTTATCAGCTCTCTCCAGATTATTTCTTTTGAGGCAATTTATATTTTCATAATTCACAGGTCTTGGCCCAATATATATAAAATTTCTATGATATTATGAAGTAGATTACCTTATAAAGGACTGGTGTAGATGACACTTATGTTAGATTTGGTTTGTAAAGTTTCCATGTCTAAAAATGTTGAGTGATATGCTTAATAAGATACTTTAAAAAACTGTAAATGAAAATTCTTTGCACTACAACCAAACATAAAAAAACATGATGGTTGATTTCTACAAAACAAAGATTTTTTCCCAGAAGATGTGTTATTAAACTGAAATATTTGGGGCAGGGGGGTTTCTTTTTAGAAATATTTGTGGTGTCACTGAAAACCTCAGAATGAAGTGTTTGGGTTTCCAATGAAAGGTCCATATATTTTGGTATTATTGTGGAAGAATTCTGCTTTATTTTTTTATTGGCTTCACTCTCAAATTCCACTATGGAAATCAACAATTCTAAATAAGAAACAACAATTGTTGCATTTCTGAAAAAATAAATAAATAACATAAAGTAGAAAAAATTGCATTTTCTGCCTTTTCCTTCTATATTTTAGGTAACATAAAGATATGGTTTACTGTCTCTGAGTGTATTCCTCTTCTGGTGCCTCTACAATTCAAGCCTAACAACTGATCCAACATACCTGGAGGTATAAAGACAATGTAGATGTGGGTGCTGAGGGTCACACTTTAGTGATGGCAGTGCTGGGTTACCAGTTGATGATCTTAAAAGTCCTTTCCAACCAAAACAATTCTCTGATTCTGTGGTTCTGAAGCTCTCAATGTAACATGTACAACTATGAAAAGCAACAGAAAAGCTTTTCCACTTCCAGATGGTGCAAGGTCTTTCTTGCTGTACAGCACCTTTTGCCTCTCTCTGGCTTGATTCCAAACACACCTTCAATCAAGGAAATCCATGACAAGAAAAGCACAAGTCTCACCACAGCCCCCTGGAGAGTTCCTTCAATGAAAAAATAATAATTCAAAGTTCTTTTCTTCTCTGTTGTCCAGACCATGCACTGAATTTCTCACACTTTTGCTCAAGCATAAGGCCAACTCTTGCATATGTTAATAAAGCATTCTGAAATCTTCTGTACACAGGGTTATGGAAATGCTCTGCATGCTAAGCCAGCCTCTCCTGGTGGTGGATACAGAAGGGTATGAGAAGAGGGAACCTGCATCTGCTCTGTGTTTATGGACAGCCAGAAAATGATTATTGTGAGAATTGTAGCTAGTAAGATCCAATGTGGGTAGAAATCCCTGGTGTACTGAAGGAATTCATTTTAGTTTTGAGAAGACTTTGATCTGGTGACATTGCCATTTTCTAGTGTAAATAACAATTAAGCATTGGAGGAGTATGTCTGAAGCCAAATTTGCTTGATATTTCCAGCCCATAACAATGGGTGTCAGATTGTAACGCTGGATAACAAAATTAATCATCCAAATTTTGCTCATCAAAAAAAAAAAAAAAAACATAATGTAAAATCTAATCCAAAAATGACATCTGCAGTTTTAAGCAGTGTTACTTGAGTGATTAGATATCATGTTTGACCATAAAGAATTCAAGGCCTTCCTTTGTTCCAAAAGCTAAGCTGAGAATTTATATTACTTATTTGTCCAATACTTTAGACTGTGGTGGAAGTAATGAAATGTGTCAATAATTTGTTACTTTAGACCCTTTGCTTCAGAAATCTGGTTTCAATTCCATCTGGACTATCATCTACTTCTAACAAGCTTAACTGTTTCAATATATCCAAGGCCAAAAAAAACAAGTCTAGTGCTAAATTGAAAATCTGGGGAACATTTCAGTGACTCAATAAAAAAGAAAAAAAAAAAAAAGAAAAAGAAGAGAATCATTAACAGTCACAATTTGAACTCTAAATAATAAACCAGCTATTGAACAAAGGAGTGTCTTCCTAGATTTTGTAGTTTCTTCAGGGACAGTGACCCTTGGTGAGAATTCAAATTGACTAAGATTAACCCTGATGCTGAACAGGAAGATTTTCACAGCAGCAGGTTTCTTGCCACATTTTCTTTGAGAACAACAGCCTTAATTTTCAGTTGTGAGTAAAAGTTTCTTTGTGAGAGGTTAAAAGAAATACTGAAGAGGCAACCACTTTTTTCAGATTTCCTTTATGCTTTTATTTAATTTTTTTTTCATTCCAAAACCAAAATTATTTAGGATATACAGGTTAACATCTTCTCATTACATGCATGTATTACTCCTGGAGTAACAATCTCTAGTATTTTCCCTACATAAAGAGTTCTTGAACTTTATAGAAAAAAAAATAGGGACATATTTATTTTGAGAATCAATTCCTTTGATTTATTGCAATCCCATATCACTCATAAAATAATTTACTTTAAATCTGATTTGATAGTTCAAGATCTTTCCTTAAGGACTTTTGGAAAGTTTTCATTTAACAGTTGTTCATTTTGCTAACTCTTCTGCCTAATCCATGCAACCTGGGAATTTTGCAGTGATCATGAAATTGCAGCAGTCGTCCCAACTTGCAAAGTTTGTTATTCCTGAAGAAATTCTCCTTGGAGTTGTAATTTCAGTATTTGCTAAAGGTTGGCTTCTCTCTGTGAGCTCACCTAACATCCAATTCTTCCATTAAAAGGCATCTGAATATATTTCAACACTGGCAGCCAACAAGAAATCAGTTGATCCCAGTAGGTCAGCTGCTGTTTGGTGCATTAAAAGGACAGGAAAACTATTAATCTTGAGGTGGTTCTAGCCTTAAACATACATTGCTGAGCATTGCTAAAGCTGGACTCAATATTGCTCATATTCAGGAGCCAAGCAAACCAAACTACAGCTCCATTTACTCTCCTGAACTAGATTACCCCTCTGCTTCTCTGCTGGCTCTTCCAAGTGGCAGAATGCAGTTTAGAGAAACTCTGAAATCTTTACAGTGCTTTTTATTTCCTGTTTTTTTCACTTCTTTGGGTCTCAGTAGTACAGAAACAAGAGTATTCACAAATGCCTTTTTTTATCCCAGGAATCCCAATCACAAAATCAAGTCTGAAAATGGCTTAAAAAGACAAAAGTGTTCAAGAAACACCTTTCCTTAACCAGTTTTTCTCATCCTTGAACAAAAGAACAATCATCCAGATCAGTTTAAAGCTCTAAGATGCTTCTGTGATCCAAATATCCCAATAACCACAGTGCAAATTGTGTATTTTTGTTTGCTACTCTCTCAAATCACCCCGCACCTCTGCAGTAATAATATCTGCCAGGAATTCCAACCAGCTCAAGCATGTTCCCCACTTCCTGAGAACATGTGGCTGTTCTCAGGCTGTCAGTTTTTCCAAGGGTATCTTTATTTGATCTCGTGAAACACTTTTGTCCCATATGAGGCTCAATGCATTGATATATCATTTCTAAGTTAAATCCCTAGACCTCTTTTTTTAATAATGGGGTTATGCTAACCATGGCCCAGTCCTTGGAGATCTTGCTTGTACTAAGTAAAATCATTAAAAAATATCTGCTTAAGCTTCTCTGATTTCTAACCCCCCTTTTCTTATCAGCTTCGGACAAATATTGTTTGGCTTGATGCCTTGTCAACAGTATTATCCCCTGACTCCTTAATAGTATTTCCTAATTTGCTTAGTGTATTCTTTAATTTTCCATTTGCTTTCCATAAGGGCTGTCTTGCTATTTTAGCTTGCTTAGCCTTTGCAGTCAGAGCAGCATTTCCAGCACAATCATTCCACACCTTTGCTATTCCCGCGGGTTTGCTTTTAAACTTCAGACTGTCCACAACACCAAAGCCAGCTCCGTAACTGGAGTTTGCAAAAGAAATTTGATAAATGGAGAATTCTCAAAGAAAATGGATTCCAGCAGTGGATTCACATAAACTTCAGCAGTTGAAAGTGACATCTGATGATAAGTTTTTTTGGCTCGATGGCTATTCCTATAGGGATTGAGGTTGTGATTGGACAAGTTTAACAATTTCTTTTTCCCCCAGTACACTTATTGTGGATGTCACTGTCCTTAAATGTATGTCAGGACCAATCAGGTCCTGTTCCTGCCCTTGCTTTCACAAGAGGATGGGATTTCAAAGCTGCCAGTTTTCAGAGAGCCCGATGCTGTGTGTCTGATACTGCTTCAGGCTGCAGAAGTGCTTGTTGTCCTTTTGCTGTTCCTCTCCCCTGATGAGGTGATCCTCAGTGAGTACAGAAATCAAGGTGTTTAGATGAGATCAAAAAGCCATCCATGGGTGCTTATGATATAATTTTCACACAAATGAAGAATCTAAATGCCAATTAGGGCAGGAAACTCTTCTCATCTCCTTTTCTTCTGCAGATATAGACAGGACAGTATGTGACCTGGTAACTTACAACCTGCCAACAGAGAACAGATGGTAGAAGCAAAGATCTGGTTTGAGTGGGAACTGAAACAGCCTCTGGACCTTTGAATATCATTCCAGCAAGGGATAGGGACTTGCTTCTGCTGGGAAAAAAAGAAACTGAGAGCTTGAGGCACAGAACGATTTAAATCCCACATGAATCTCCACTCAAATGATGTCAGCTTTCCTGCTCAGTGCACTGAGCACAGAAACACAGACCTCCCTCCAGTGCACAGCCTTTATCAAAAGGCACTCAGAAGTAGCTGTGGGTGGTACCTGGCTCATGGATTTTGTGCTCCCAGCACAGAAGGGGGAATCCAGCCATACTGACCAAAACTTTTCCCTGACAGTCCCTACAAGAAGTCATCTTTCCTGACATCAGCAAGCTTTGCAAATCTGGGACACAGCATTATTGCTTGGTGAATGATGAGTAAAATCAAACAAGCAATAATCCCATGGCTCTGTTTAATCCCGTTGCAGACACTGAAAAATGAGGAGTAACATGATAAAGTTTTCTCCTTTCTCGTGGTTTAGACCCAGCCAGGAGCTGAGCACCACGTGGCTGCTCACTCATCACCCCCCACCCCACGGGAAGGAGAAGAGGGAGAAAAAGGCAAAACCCTGGGGTCTGAGATAAGGAGAATTTAATAGAACAGTGCAAGAGGAAAAGATAACAACAACAACAGCAATAATATTAGCAATGAAAAAACTTATAGAGTGATACAAGCCATATAAACTGACCAGAGCTGCTCCAGCAGCACAGTGTCTGTGGCCACCTACCCCACCTGGCCTGGCACAGAACCTCCCCCCACCAGCCCATCCTAGCTGAACCCAGGACATCCTTTTAAAATACCATCTTTTAAATAAAGATTTCTAAGTCTGTCTTAACGAGACTTCCATGTTACTTTATTCCTGATTTTCTTTGGTGCTTTTAACTTTTCATTTGAAATCAAGCACAGCAATGGTGGCCTAGCAGTTTCTGTCTTTCCTGTGAAGACTGCAACACTTCTTCCTCCTGTGGGCAATTGATATTTACAGGCTAGGACTGCAGCTGGGTGGCAGGTTCCACGTGAGAACATGGGAGAGCTTGTATCAGGTAAAATCAAACTCTTCCCTCTTATGTTTCTACAGAACACAGGATGTAGGAATGATTTCCATTAATATCACTCAGGAATTTCTTCATTTGGGGCCATGTCTTCTATTTAATGACTATAGATTTTCTCCCAATATTTTTTCTAATGATGTGCTTTAATCATTTGAACTTCCAATATTTGAGTTCCAGGCTAAAAATATGTTTACATTATCAGCGGGAATGTGAAAGAAGCCATAGCTGGAAAGTGAAAGACATTGACCAATCATTCCCTGCTCTACACCACTCATTCTAATGCACTACATATTCCTTTTTTCATTTCTTGCTTAGTAGTAGAAGCTCCTTCTTCATTTGTTGTATAGAAACTGTTCCAAACCTTTAATCATTCTTCTTGCCTTCCTCTTCTCAACGTCTTACACCTCTTTCCTCTGCTGTTGTATTCTCATTGTCATGAAAGCAACATAAATGCAGTAAGAGAGAGCTCACAAGGTAAAATTCTCATAACATTGTACAGTGGCAGAAGTTCTTTTAATTCCTGCTTTCTGTTTCTTTCCAACATTTCATTTGGGGTTTTTTTACTACAGTTGAACAATAAGCTGTTTAAATAAAAAGGTAAACTCTATGCTTCTCTAATAGGGAGTGGGAGAGCTGCATATTTTACATTTATTCCAGCCATATAAAAGCTTTAAAAGCTACTTGGTGTGTGGCATAAAT
>JANHGL010006266.1:0-10073 GCA_024611195.1 Ceyx melanurus | reverse complement strand
CAGCTCGGTGACGCTGGGGCCCGCGGGCTTGCGGGCTTTGGAGGCGGCCGCTGCTTTCTTCGGCTTCTTGGCGGCTGACTTGGCGCTGGGCGAGGGCACATCGGGGGCGGCGGCAGGAGCGGTCTCGGACATCACGGCAGCGTCCTCTGCGGAGCAGGCGAACACAATTGGGCTGGCGTGGGTCAGATGCTCGTATTTTTAGAGAGGAGCCGCGCGGTGATTGGTGCGTTGCAGAGCCCGCCCCGCTGCACGGCTGGGGAGCCCTTCGGTGTGCTCGATTTGTGTTTCTTTGGACTAACAAAAGTGTATTTTCCTCGGAATTTCTGCCACCAAATCGCCCCATTTCCCCAGTGAGGGAGGAGAAGAGCAGGTACTTGCGTTCGGGAGAGTTTCCAGCCGCAAACAGACGGACTGAGTTAAAGGAGAAGCGATAAAGCCCGTGTGCTGCTGCTGGAGAGACCTGTGAAGAGAGAAACTTTTGTTTTTCCTTGCAAATTAAAAATTTCCTTTTGACATAAATGTTACAGCAACATTGCGGTCTGATTCTTTAGAGGGTTTTCTTGTGGTCAAAGTTTAAATCTGCTGATTTAAAGCCATTTTGACAGTTTAAATTGATTTTGAAGAGGAGGAAGTAACACAAACTCCTCTTTCAGCTCTGAATATGGATTAAGAACCGGTTCCTTTGACCATGTGTTTTACCTCCTAAAACGCTGAAGTGTAATGAAATAGTGTCTCGCACAACCTCCCCTTGCACTTTTTATAGACCTATATGAAATCTGTTGATATCTGGAGTTTTTTGAACATACAGTTGTTTTGTCTTCCTGGAATTTCAGTAGAAGGAAGGCGAACTTGCCCTGCTACCTTGTGTTCGGTGATTCCTTCCTTTTGTTTGTTTTCTGTATGAATTTCTATACCAATTATTAAGTAAATCAAGATGGTTGGGGTTTTTTTTTTCATGTTGCATGTCACTTTCAAGCAAAGTCTTTTGATATCTGATGTTACAAACCTGCACCTTTGTCAAAAGAAAGCAAGCTCCTAAACTTCTGGTGATATTTACTGGAATTATCTTTGTTTCTAGTGATTTAAGATATGCGAGGACTAATGTAGCAGTTTAGTATTTGTGCTCTTCCTTCTCAGAACATTATCTTGTTATGTATTTGCTTTAATAGTAATAGAATTTTAAACCATAATAGTATTTGGTTTCTTTTTTTACACATCTCAGTATGTCTACACGAAGGTTTATCTAATGCCCTTTCTGAATCCTCTTCCCACTTTAAATAAAATGTATCTAATTCTAGCTTTTGCATTTACAGCTATCACTGAAATGACGAAATGCTTTTAGAACAAAACCAAAGTACTTTGTGATAACCTGAGTTTTAAACAGGGAGAGGTAGGCCATAGGTCATTCCTAAAGAACCAGGAAGAATTCAATCAATACCGATACTTGGTGGAATATGATGTAATATGTTGAAAAGAAGAGAGCTCTGGAATAATAAATACTTCATTAATCTGTATCTAATTATGAACAAGTGTATTATCCATTGCCTATTGTAATTATTTAAGAATCTCAAAGACTACAGTTGAGCCTGGCCCTCTGATTTCCTTTGTTATTACAGATACAAAATATAATGTTAATTCAGTATTTAAGTACATATTAGCAGTCAGAATTTCAGATTGTATGGATAGTTTTCGGTAAGTGTAACCCTATTTCCACCTCATTGTTTCATTCAAAATGGCTGTTTTGTAAATACTGAATGTGTATAAAACATGCAAACATTTTAGTTTTCTGTAAAATTTGGTTTCAGTGAATATGAAATTATTAAGTGAGGGTGACAGAGCTCTGGAACAGGCTGCCCAGGGGGGTTGTGGAGTCTCCATCTCTGGAGACACTTAAGATCCGCCTGGATCTGTTCCTGAGAGACTTGGTCTAGGTGACCCTGCTCAGGCAGGGAGGTTGGACTAGATGATCTTCTAGGTCCCTTCCAGCCCCTAATTTCTGTGATTCTGTGATTAATAATGCAATTAAGGGAAAAATGTTAATCTCTAGAAGAAAAAAAAAAGGAAAAAAAAAGTTTCAGGAAAAGTTCACCTGAGCTTTTCAATGCTTCAACAGGAAAATAACTGAGAGAAGGGCTAAGCAAATAGGGACTTTCAAGGTCTTTTTTGTAAAACTTATGGAGCATAAAATAAGGATACAGGAATGAAATAAATCGGCGTGGATATGAGTATTGAAGATATACCTTCTCAAATTACCCAAACCAAAGTGAAATAAATACAGTTTTTAATGAAGTCTGTATCCAAGAAAGAAAGAAAGAAAGAAAGAAAGAAAGAAAGAAAGAAAGAGTAAAGTTCATAATGCTGAGAAACACTGATGGTTCTTTTTTTATGGCTTCGCAGCAGACATGAAATTCAGATGTATAGAATTGCTGCTTGGAATATGTATTTTTTTAAAAAAGTTTGCTCTGCAGTAAGCATACTGTTTAGAATAAAGGGACAGGTGTACTCAGGCAAATAAAAAATAATGTTGTGAAATGTTATATAAAAGGCAAGTATGGCAGTTTTTCCTCCGAGTAAAGAAGAAATTGAAAGAATCCTAATTTAGGTATAAAATATTGTAGAAATACTTTATGAGGAGGGTGCCATAGAGACTCTGACACACAGTTTGGCTTACCCAATGAGGCTGGAGGGAGGTAGGTTTCATTATTCATTAAAAGAGGAGGAGAGTGATATCAGGATCCTCAGAAATACTTTTGGGGAGAGCATCATTGTAATGTCTGCTACATCTGAATTACTTCAGTTCTTCTCACCCTAGAAGGTCACACTACATCCCAAACCTGCACAAGATTGCAATTTGAACCCTGCAAGTAATTTCTTTTCAGATATCCAAGTCTGTCTAACTTTTGCAGTTACCTATTAAGACCTCTCAGCACAAGGAAGGAGACACATGAACCACAGCCAAGGGCTGGCACTCCTCCTGAGAGCTATCAAACTCCCATCTCCAGTTTAGGACCTGTCAGTACTTGTTCCTAGGAAAATGAGCTCTGTTATATTTAGATATGTCTGCAATAATAGAGGTAGCACTGTAGTTGTTCTTCTTAAGCTATTTTCTTAGGAAGCATTAGCGTGAGAGCTAGCCACATGAATGTGGCTGATGGGTTGCTTGACGTCCTGTGGTCAGTCATTCTTAGCTGGAGAAAGTACAACTGATACATCTGTGCACCACAGCCCTTCTCCTACCTTCAAGTCACAATTTCCTGAGAAATTTAGGTGAGGGACTTTACATGATGTGCTGCACTCCCACATACATATTCCACAGGAAAGAGGTGGAAGTACTCCCTGCAACTGTGATTACACTCCTATTACAGTGTTACACCCATGCCTTACTTGCTTGCCCTTGGTGACTTCATCTTTCATCTGAATTACAAATATAATAACTCATGTGATCCAACCAGCCAGCAGAGTTTAACAGCTTTTAACCCTCAGCTAAACAATTTTGAAGTGGTACCTACTGACCTACAAACTTGTTGCAGCTACACAAACAAGTCTCCATCTACATAATTCTAATGTTGTTGCTGCTGTTAAGACTTCTAAGTGTAGTGAGGCTGTACAAGGCTTTTAAAATCCTGTGTATGGCTGAGCATCTCTAGTGGGCAGGACCAATAGGGTAAAGCAACAGATGACTGTCCCTGCAGACTCAGCCTCTTGGAATGTTGCATACTCCTCCCTGTACTCTTGATTAAGGGTTGGGACACCTATTATGGCTTCCCTTCATCATTGCCATGATGTGTCATTTGGGAATTGAAAACCTATAGTACAAAACCTGGATATGTCCATAGTTAAGAAGCACTGGGAAGGAAAGAAAGAGAAAGAAAAAATAACAACAAAACAAAACAAAACAAACACCAAAACGTCAGGGGGACTAAAAGCTTCCCAGAACAGCTAATGAGGAAGAAAAGATAAATTTTATTCTCTATTGTATGGGAGTTACCAGGTTAACACATTTGTACTTTTCTTACACACAGGCAAAGAAAAGATTCTCACTGTCAGATGTCAAAGAACAGAATTTATCTCTTTAAGTACTTTGGTCTTCTGAAATTAACCTAAGGCCCTGGACAAACTGTCTTCTGGACCACCCTGGCATGCTTTGAGCGTAGTCATCAACTAGAGATAGAGGACCTCAGACCCCAAAGCAAACTGACCAGGAAAGGTAAGCAACATAAGAAATTCTATAAGCCATGGCTCTCTAAATAAACTGTCATCTCCTGAATCAAGAGTACCTCTCTTTCACCTGCATTTACCAGGGAATTTCAGCAAGGAAAAGTGCTACCACATGTACCTTTCAGTCCTTTTTTGCTGTCTCTCCATCGGCATTTGTCCTGGTTTGACTTAGAACAGATCAATTCTGTTCAGCAATTTTAATTTTCAGCTCAGTCTCTTCTAAGTAACTGTACTGTCTGAAGTTAGCAGCATGTTTTCACAGGTAGTGTCTGCTTCTGGCAGTGATAACACCCCATGTTTAGAGTTACTACCAAGGACTTGTGTGCAGACCAAGGCCACTGATGGAACTTGTGCACACTGGGGGTACAGAAAGTAAAAGTCTGCACCTGTAGGGTAGAGTGGATGGGACAGGTGATCCTAAACTGACCAACGAGTTATTCCATTTCATGTATGTCATATTCAGTATAAAGCTGAGGGATCATTAGTACCAAGCTTCTTCAATGGGCATCCGAAGAGAACTCTGTCCGTTCTGCCTTCAATCCTGATCTGTGTGTTTCTGAAGACAGTTCTAGAATCCAGCTCCAAAATCCATTTCCAGTCTGCCTCAAAGTCCAGTCTGGTATTCCCCAATGTCTGCTCCATAGACTCTGTGGTGTTGGTGATGTAATTGCCAGGAGGGAGGGTTGTGTTCGATGCTGGATTTGTATATATTTGTATATATTATTTTTTTATTATTTTCAGTAAAGTTGTTCTAGTTTTTTTCTTTATTTGTTTTATTGTTTGTTTTCTAATCAATAAGTCTTCCTCCCTTTTCCCCTTTCTCCTACTTTGGGGAGGGAGAGGGGTTAACAGAGAGTGTCTGTTACAGCTCTAGAGGGCTGCACTCACCATTAACCTTGAGAGCGCTGAAGCCTGGATGCTCAGAGCAATGCTGAGCTTCCCACAATACCCCAGCATTTCTGTATGCTTTCTGCCCTCCACTATTCCTAATTTCTGTGGCAGTGTTCCCTGTGACTGCTGGTAAGTGGGAGGGAGCAATGAGACTAATCCATATGCCCCCTCCAGTCAGATCCATGTTTGGTATCTACAGAGGGACAAAGTGTCCTTGGGCATGTACTGCATGCACAAGTGGTATGCAACTTGTCATCTACCTGTGACACCACAGGTGTTGATGTGACATAGTCACAGAATCACAAAGAAACACTGGACTTGGAAGGGACTTCTTTTAATCCAAGGACCTGATCAAAGCAGGTTTGCCTAAAACACATTACACAGCATATTATCCAGGACAGTTTTTAATATCCCCAGAGCAGGAGACTCCACAACCTCCCTGGGCAGCCTGTTCCAGTACTCTTGTCATCCTCCCAAGAAAGATATTCCTCCTCATGTTTATATGGAACTTACTATGGTCCATGTTTGTGCCTGTTGCTCCTTGTCCTGTCACTGGGCACCACTGCAAAAGAGTCCAGCTCCACCTTCCTTGCAAGGTACAGGCTTCAAAGTACATTTGGGTTAGTAGGCAACCCTTTTGATTTGCCACACAGGAAGTGATAGTGGCACCCAGACACTGCATAGACTGGACTTCTGCCATTGAGAGCTAAAACACTGTGTCACTCATCATATAAAGGTGCTCTTACTGAGTGATGCTGTCTTGCTGGTTCTCCTCAGACGTGTGGGGGTGAAGCAGGTATTATCTTCAGATAAGGCTATTTGTGCAACCTTTCTAGAGCAAGAATATCAAAGTAGTGCCTGGAAACCATCAATAAAGGCTGTCACTCTTCCCACAGAAGCAAACATAAAGGTTTTGAAGAGTCGTTCAGTGTGTAAAAGTGCTGTGCTCTAGCTTATGTTTATTACAGTATGTGCTTTGTAGCTGTGCAGTCCATGAACTGGTGATAGACTGACAATGTCTCTGGTTAATATGTCATCCAGACTACCAAGGGCACTTGAAGGGCTGGCTGATGCACACATTCTTCTACAATTTACAATTCAGGCCAGTCACTTGGCACTCCTGCAATCAGTTAGAAAGTTAGGAATCTGGATTCACAGGCTTATGGACATACAGTGTTGGCACAATCAAGAAGCTTATATTTTACCTATTTGACAGCAACTTGCTTCGTATGATCTGATCCCCAAAAGAAGGACATCCATAATAAGTTTACTAAGTCTAAATTTGGTCTTCCTAACATAGTTGTGGTTTGTTTTTTTTTTTCTTATGGACACTGAAAATGTAATCAAGTTTGGGATAAGACATAGAATAACAAGTTTAACTTTTGTGTGCTGTTTGAAGTTAGTAGTTTGTAATGTATTACATTTAGTTAACAAAAATAGCACGAGGCCAGCACTGAACAGCTAGGAACAGGGATCAGTGTGTGTCCAGCTATACAGAGGTGGTAAGTAAAGAGAAACCACCTGGGCTTTTGGGTTTAGCCAAACTGTACTAGGAGACAGTGACAAAAAAGCTGGTAAGAAAAAGACCCGTTGATCAGTAAGGTAACCATTTGAGTAACTCTGATATTAACTGTCCAGATCTAATACATATTCATTCATAGAAACATCTTGCTTGGGAAATAAACAAAAACAAAAACCCAAAACAACAACAATTTTAAAAAGGCCCAAAAATTAAGTGGTGTAAAATGTTGTATTAATTCTTGAGAAGAAAACAGGCCTCGACATGCTTGAGTACATGGAAAGGCTTTCAAGGGTTGATGTCAGTCACATCACTGGGTGAATCCAGAAAAGTTTATTTGCAATTATCACTAATTAAAAAAAAAAAAAAAAAAAAAAGTTCATACATTTGAAGTCAGTTGCAGTTTTAGCTTTTCCTTTCTTTTAAGTTTACAACATATGCTTATTTTCCTAACATGGTGAAATGTTTGGGGTTTGCTATTGTTTTTCCTATTTTTTTTTTCCACCACCTTCTCCCTAGGGCAACAGGGTCACCTGTTTACAGTTGCTTCAGTGTTGAAGATGACACTGAATCTATTGGGCTAGTATCTGGAACACACAAGCCATAAGTCTGGAAATGGACAAGAGTGTAGTGGTATAACTTCTTTCTCCTCTTAGAAATATCAACAAGGATCTGTAGTGGTGAGAAATTAATGGCTTATGAGTGGCACAACCTTGAGATGGTGCTGCCTTTTGAGTTACATTCTGGACAGAGACTTATGATCTGGAAGAACTGAATAATTCACAAGTAACTTCCACTAGGGGTAATATCCCATCTCTGTCAGAGGTGAGTCAAAAAATAATTAATGTTAGACTAAAAACAAATATCTATGATCAAAATAATGCCTTGGATCCTAGTGATTTGTAGGCCAGGACTCACTGATTCAGGAGGGATGTCTTTTGGTTGGAGAGCTTTGGATGGATTTTTCTCCTGTGTGTTTATTGATTGGCTTCTCTGAACATAACCTCTCATTTTCTTTCATGGTTTAGGATGTGGGTTTAGAATAACAAAATATAAGAGTTTGAGAAATAGGTACAGTGGAGTGGTAGATGGACAAACAGGTGATTGCCCTTGTATCCCTTTCACAGGAAAAAAAAAAATCACATTTATATGCAGCTAAGTGTTCTCAGTGTCTGTTAAAAAATGGTACTGAAGAATGTACTTTTTGTGATGTAAAGACAATGTGCAAACCAGCAAAGAGGGTGAAATGAAACCCTATTTTTGTAGCTGAAGAGAGAAAAACATCATCTATTTGAAGCACAGAGATTGACAAGTCATTTGAAAGACTAAAGAAAAAGAAATCATGTGCTTTCAAGGCCAGGCAGAGACATTCCTATATATCAGAGCTGAAAAATAATGGAAAAGATTTACCCGTAACCTAATGTCTAAAAACTGATAGTGGAAGGAAGCAAAACTGTCAAGAGAAATTCCACCCAGTTTTTGGAATTTGGAATTCATGAGTAAACGTCCACATTTCAGAGGACAGTTTGTCCTGGAATCCAAAATCCTGATGCTTTACTATTTTGTGTAGCTTTTCCCTCTTAAGATTACCAGGTAAGTTTTTCAGTGTGTACTAAAGTAGGCAGAGATGGGGAGAATAATCAGATGACTTGTAACTGAGTGGAAATGTAATTCAGTAAAGCATCACAGCATGTGTGAAACAATATTTTCTAAGGCTCTACATATTTTAAAGTGTTTAGATGCATATAAAGAAAAAAAAACAAAACAGGGCTACCCTTTTAGAGGGTTTGCTGCTTTTGTAACTAATATTGAGATTCAGTTTAGCACTGACATGCTCACTTTTCAAATCTCCAATACCAGTCCTCACTGATTTATATGTTACAAATTTGTCCTCTTTATAAATCAGAATTTCATTCACAAATATATGCATTAAAAACCCCAATCAATATGTTAATTATCTGAAAAACAAGAAAACCACCAAACCCACACACTATGGACTGACTCTGTGTTGCTAATTTATGAAAGTGAGAAGTTCAGAATAAAATTATAAGAACAATTTAAATAAAGATAACAAAAAGAATCAATATACCTGTAGATCCCATTACTCACATAGAACTTCCATTCTGGAGTCACTGTAACTGAGGAAGAAGTAAATGGCAATATCAGTGAGACAAAGTTCACAGTGATCTCCCGGAGACCTTAATCTTGAAAGGATCTCCTCCATCTCTGTGAGGATAATTACATATTTATTCAGCCATTATAAGAACAGGTAAACTCTCTATACTGGAATAATGCTAATTTCTTGGCCCCAGTGGGCTCTGAGCTACAACAACGAGGACTGCAGGAGAGCCAGTAAAAATAAGGCCTTGATTTGTCATGAGGACCGATTTTCAGTCACAAAGCAATACCAAAAAAAAAAAAAAAGAGAAATATTGCCCCTGGCAATGTACACTGGTGAAAGGAAAACATATTGCACGAAGGAAAGAGTATCTGTACTCTTATAATGATGTCAGAGAGCTGAAAACAGGAAGGTACACATGCACATAGCTCATGTAACCATTCATGTTGTGCATTTGACATGCATGCCTAGTTTTCATCCACTTAAAAGTGATCTCAGTGATAATGTAGTGCTTTTTGAATATGACCAGCATGTGTGGACCTTGTTAAGAAGCAATATTTTATAGAAAATAAAGCACTGTCTTCAGTGCTATCCTGAAAAAGCTTTTTGCAAGCTCACCACTGCAGTAGTAGACTGAGCCAGGCATAGCTTCCTTCTTAAAAAATATATTCACTTATACATAGTTTGAGGTGAAGACATAAATAAAATTATCCTGATGTGTCACACAATAAGCCAAATATTAACATAAGGGCAGAAAGAGAGATTCTCAGTTCTTACATTAAGAAGGAGGTTCTCAAGAAATAGTCCTTGCAGCAGGGTGACCTTAGAGTTATTGAGACACGGCAATCATGACTTCAAATTAGGTTCCAAGGGGCCGCTATGCAACCGGCTCCCTAGGAAGGGGCACGCTCGGCCCTCTCAGAGAAGGGAGATCTGCGCGCCGCCGATTAGCTCGGAAGGGAAGACGCTGGGAAACGGCGATTCAGGGACACCGGAACTAGGGGACCTTCAGCGAGGCGGAAGCGGGGAATGGCACAGTAAGGGACCGCGGCACCGCGGGGAGGTGCCCGACAGCAGCGGAGGGCGAAGGCCCCACCGCGCCACGCCCGCAGAAGGGACGGCAACACACGACACGCCCCCGCCAGCTGTGCCCGCCCCTGCTCCCAATCAGGTCGGCTCCCATCGCATAAAAGACGCGGCGTCCGCAACCCCAGCTTGCTACAGTGCGGAGCAGAGCACAGTCCTTGCGATGTCTGGCAGAGGCAAAGGCGGGAAGGGGCTCGGCAAGGGCGGCGCCAAGCGCCACCGCAAGGTGCTGCGCGACAA
>JANHGL010006265.1:0-22854 GCA_024611195.1 Ceyx melanurus | reverse complement strand
GTAGAAGGCCTCATCAGCTTCCTTATCCTGATCAGGTGGCCTGTAGTAAACACCTACTACAATGTCTGCCATACTAGCCTCACCCTTGATCTTTACCCGCAAGCTTTCAACCTGCTCCTCACTGTCCCCCAGGGAGAGCTCTATACATTCTCATTGCTCTCTCACATATAGAGCAGCTCCACCACCTCGTCTTGCCAGCCCATCCTTCCTAAAAAGGACATAGCCATCCATGACATTGTTCCAGTCATGAGAGCTGTCCCACCATGTCTCAGTGATTTCAATGAGATCATAGTCCTGAGATCTCACACAGATCTCCAGTTCATCCTGTTTATTCCCCATGCTGCGTGCATTTGTGTACAGGCATTTGAGTGAGTTTTCAATGCTTGAGAACCTCCTGACTGGTACCAACCCTGAGGTAGCAATGGGGATGGCACAACAGCTCTCAACAGTCTCAAGCTCACACTTAATACCTATTAAAAATATTAGGTAGTAATGATGCTACCTTATGATAACTTTTTAATAATTACTAATATCCATTACATTTTTACCACCAAATAGAGCAGGGACTGTATCATAGTTATCCCCCTTACATCAGAGTGCTGTAATCAGTGTACTGAAGAGGCATTTTCATTCTCTTTTCTGCTTGTTTTTTAGAAAAAGTGTTTTCTGAACTGGTTATCCCTAAAAAGACCCTGGAGTAGCACACCCTTTCTTGGCTGAGCACGGTCCTTTAGGGAGAACTCTGGCTGAACTTGGGTTTCCCACACCATCTTCTACGTTTTATTCTTGCCAGACCAGACTGAATCCTTTCTACTTTTCTAACAAGGCAACCAAAAGTCATGTGCCATCATGCTGAGTGGTAGTGCTCAAATAATTTAATCAATCTTACTTATTGCCTGCTATAAATCCTAAGAACATTCTGAAAACCTTTAGAAGGATCTATAAAGTAGTATTTCTCCTGTGTTGCATATTTTGATTTTGCAGTTGCAATAACAGCAGATAAGCCACTGCGAAAGAATCGTCTGTTAAGTCTAAGCAAAAGCTGAGAGGCAATATGCAAAATGAGAACAAGTGAGAAAAAAAAATCACCATAGGAATATATATGTGATTGCATTGTCTCAAACAGCCATACAGAAAGAGGAAGATCAAGTTTAATAAAAGTGTACAAGCTTAGAGTGGGAGATGGTTGGATTGAAGAATATTTATATTCAGGATATTGGTCTTGCCATCCATTCTGGTACTATTCCACACTCTAAGTTACAGAATAACAGATGGGCATGGAGAAGTAGATGGAGAACTAAGACACCCCTGAGGCGACTGTTACAAGTGTTTCTAGAATGCTGTCACCAGAAACAAAAGTATGAACTATCGTGTTATCTCACCCAAGCCGTGCTCAGTTTCTGGATGTCTAGGTCATTGTATCTTCCTTCACAAGACTTTTATTTAATCCATTGTTCCAGGTTGTGAGCATCAGAACATCACTTGAATATTAATCTTGTTGACAGACTTCTGACTGTAATTTTCTAGTTCATGTAGATAGACATGGATTGTATTATAAAGCAATCTTGACAAATAATATAATACTTCACTAATAGGCTCTATATTAGCCAAAGGGAAGTTTTTTAGTAATGTGAGAATCCTGTTAGTTAGTACTGCTTGAAATATAATAATGATTGCTTTAAAAGTTGCTTTATTCTGCTTCCCATATTTCCTGCCCATAGGAGTCACTGGTAGGGTGAAATACCAAAATATCCAAAAGAACTTTAATCAAATATCAAAAGCTCCCTATTTCCCTAGAGAGCCTATTTCCTCTAACAAAGGATATGAGAAATTGTCCAGAATTAGTGTTGCCAGAGCAGACTCTCCTGCTTCCTCCTCTCACCCTCCCCTCCTCCTCCTCCCAGCTTCTCCTGAGGCTGCATCCCTCATCAGCTCTTTCTGCAACCAAGTGCAAGAGTCGGGGTGAATAACAGCACCCTATCTTAATGCAGCCATGTCTGCCTTCCCCCATCAGTATGTTTCCACCACCATCTTTGAAAACTTGCTTCTGGATTGCTTACTTCACCCTCTTAAAAATTCCTTTTTCTGAGGGTGAATCTGGGGTAGTCTAACAGCTCACTACTGCAAAGAGAGATCCTTCTCCTTTTTGCCAGCTTCTTTCTTGCCCAGGTGCTTTCATTTCTTTGGGCCAGCTCTGGTGCTCATGAGGTCTTTCCCTGAGCTGGTTCAACTTGTGAAGCTGTCAGGAAAATTGTAACTTTTTTTAATCTGTCTTGTGAATTGTCTAGTGAACTGAACTGACCCAGCATGGGGCTGATCTTCAGAGCTGGTGCAAGGAAAAGGACAGGAGGAAAGGACAGAAGGAGAGGACAGAAGGAGAAGGAAACTAGGAGTTTACCATTCAACAGTGTCTGACACTAGTTTATTGTAGGTGATAAGGTGTAGTTTCACCCTAAAATTAATCATTAACTTGAATAAAATTATACAATAGTTAATAAAAAACCCAGCATAAGAATAAAATAGCTACATGCTGGTCTGTTGTCCATGCACTGAGCTAGTCATAATAAAGAAACAGATTTTTGTGCAAAATGCCTCAAGGTCTCTAAGAGGCTAGTTTTTGAAGCAAAAACCCATGTGGTGGTGTGGCTTCCTTGGGCTCCTGAAAAAAATCTTTTTTTAAAAATTTTTTTCTCCATTCTCTCCAATGTGAGTGTCAATAGGTTCTTTTTTTTTTCTAATTGCTTTACTTGAAGGTGCAACTCAAGTAAAGTTGAGTAAATTCTGCAACATTCCCTTACAAAACCATCCAGAAATCTCTGTGCTTATCAGCTGAGGTTTTTACTTTTTCTAATTCCTAGTTTACATATGTTTGAATCCTCCAGATCTCACACTGTTGATAGTCTCCATATATCCTACTATAATCTTGCTCAGCATTGATGTCTTTAGGCATGGGAGCTGATACTACAGCAGAAAAGAATATTCTGAGATTAACTATTTACTAGATTATGGAGACCACCACCACACTCCACATTCATGGAGCTGACCTCAAATTAACGAGACAATTAAAGCATATTTCCATTGTATGGCTAAGAGAAATAGAAAAAAAAAAGTTAAAATATTGAAGATGTAATTATTATTATTATTTTTAAGTCCTAAAACCACATAAACAATATTGATGAACATCTGGAAGTCTGCTGGCCATGATATCATGTTCCTCTCATTCTAAATTATGTGCAGCCATCCAGCTCCCAAGAGGCTCACGCTCAAATAATATCTTAATTGATAACCTGTAAAAACCCCACTGTGTTTATTTGTATCTTAGAGAACTTCTGACATATATAGAGAAGTCTGTACATTCTGAAGGATGAAGAGACTCTGCCTTTCCTTCCAGTTTACCATGCAGTTTTTGAGAGTATGGAAATGAGGTGTGAAAGGAAAGTGGAAAACACTTATTTGCTGATTTTGAGCAAGTGCAAATATCTGTTTGGCTACTCCGCTGGGACTGAACAGTATGTGGCAGCAAGCAAGATACCAACCTTCTGGCTCCTGAGCAGTCCCACAGCCATGGGTCTTCCACACCACAAATTAGATCAGCCTTAGGATGGCTTCTGCTTGCACTGCCTTCTCCCGATGGACCTTCAGCCTCCTGGATTGATATCCTGAAATGATAACATCTAGTGAGATTATAGGCAAAGGAAAAAGAAAATAATCTAGTGGCCCACTAAACTTGGTTTAGAATAGGCTAACTTCAAATAGATTTATCTAACACCAGAACCTAGTATAGACAAGTGATGTACACCTACATGGAACTACAATTTCAGCTTTATAAAAAAACCCCAAAACATTCACAGACCACACTTATTCTGTCAGATGAAGTCTTTTAAATGGTATTGTTGGGGATAGATTCAGGCCATGGTGCTGTTGTGGAGACAGAGAAGGTTACATTCTCAAAGTATTGAATAGCATGGCCCATTGGCTGTCATTTATCCCACAAATAAATGACTTCTCACTCTTGTAGAACAAAGTCCTCAATTGAAAGTCCTCAAGCAAAAGCTCTGGGATTCTGCCTAAAAGCAGAAACAGGGCTGTCACGTGATAATACATCATTAGCCACAGAAGACATTTTATCTTATCCCTTGTCTTTCCCTTCTCTGAGCATTTTCCATTTCATTACATGAAAAGTTACTCCAAAAAAGTATGGTTTGGGCACTAGACAGTGTCAGTCATGTCTGAAATATTATTAAAAGCAGTGTGGGAAAACAGAGAGCTTCCTCACTGGGGTCTGTGTTACCTGTCCCCTCTGAGTGACCTTCCCTGATGCCATGTGCAGCTCAAAACTGCTTATCGCAAACCCAGCTTGCTAAATTCCCTTGAGGTGGTCCTGCAGAGAAGGCTTTATAGCTTTCCTCCCAAGGATGATGGTCCCTGAGGGGGAAACAGGGACAGAGCAGCTGGAGGGAGGGTTTGTGTTTCATACTGCAGGTGGGGCACAGCTTTGGGGAAGGAGGCATCCTTTCCACAGCTGCCCATAGGGAGGAGTTTAGGGAAAACTAGTAACATTTCAGGTGGCCAGAGAAATGACGGGAAATATTCTGGTTGGCTGCAGAGCTAATTCAAATAGAAGTTTAGCAGTAGCTTTCTGCAGACTCCTCAAACTGTGGGACAACAATAATTCCAGAGTCAAACCCCACAGATAAGATTTTTTTGCTGTGTTCTCTTTAGGTCTGTTTAGTGTATCCTTCTCAGATCTGTCTTAGCAGGACTTTGGAGTTATGCAGTATTGTTTCCCACTTTACCATTGTGTTGCTTTGATACAGGTATTTTCTTAAGTTGTAAAAATAGCCTGTGCTTCACAGTAGTGTTAAAGCAGCAGATAAAGGCAGATACTCATATCTATATGGGACTAAGTGTTATTTTTCTGTACCTCATTTCATCCCAAAAGACTGAATATGTCTATAAAACATTAGAAAACTGTGAATATTATGTGAGCTCCTAGAGGTGATAATGCTACATAAACTAAACAGGATGAAAGACATCCTGGCAAGTATACAGGCTTGGCTGTATCACTTACAATGGTACAGATATAATTGCTTGCAGTTCTATCCTCAGACATGAAAAAGGACCTTCCATTTGGTCATTCCACATTAAAACAAACTAGAGATAATGCTTTGAAGTACTGATCTACTTTTCCTTTGAGGGTACCTATTTACATCTGGTAACACCTTGCTCATAATAATGAACAGAGAAGGTCAGAGTTTGCTTTCAAACTGGTGAGCAGGGTCAGATCATAATTCCAGTCCTAATGAAGTTGCACAGAGCTTTTGTGCTCCTCTCTTCAGAGACAAAAAAAACATGCCGCTCTGCCTAGCACTGGCTAACAGCTCTTGAAGTCTGCTTTGTTTTACCTGAAGTTATATCAAATAGCTTCCCTTGCTCCTCCCTAAGTGATCCTCTGCTCTGCAAAGGCTAGATATGCTCTTAACATCTTTTGTTAATATCTCTGTGTGAGCTTGGACTGAAATTTATTTTTCATGTGGACAGATTCCCTAACATACTCTTGGTTGAAACATCAAACCCTTCTTCCAGTGTAAGTTTGTTTCATTCAAAGGATGGGTGAGTCATGCTTATCAATAAGCATTGCATCTGCACCAGAAGGATGTCTAAAAAAGGAGCTTCACCAGCAAAGCTTTCTATTTCCTAAGAATGGGTCTTAAGCCAGGTTTGCATTTAGACGGCTCTGTCAGGATAGCAATTCTAGCAAGCTGTGTTGACAGCCTAATAGATACATTACATATCTGCAAAAGTGAGCTTTTTGGTTGGTAAAAATCCTTTAACTTAAAATGACTGTCCATAAACTAAATCGAGGTGTAGGACCTGCTGTTCAGAAGTCTGGCAATCACTTTGCCAAGTTACTTTTGAAAAAATTACTTGTAAGGCCTTGCTTCACTTAAAGTATTGTCAGGCAGCATTTCTTCAGGATACCTTAAGAGTGAAGCCTTCATACTTGTGAACAATATTTTCCATAGTGTCCAAAGGTTTTTGTAAAATTACTTTATTGACTGTGTCCAACTTACCTAAATGACTAACTAGGGATATTTGTGAGCTTTATGGTTTTATTTTTAATTTTATAAGAGTTGAAAACTTAAGAAAGAACTTTGATTTAAATCAAGACAAAGAAAACCTTAGGCATTTCAACAAATAACCATAATTATATCAGTAAAACCTACTACCACTAAAATGACATTGCCATAAGATAAATAAATAAATAAATACATACATAAAATTACTACTAATAAAATGACATAAAGGGAAGTTAACTGAAAAACCTAGTTGTGTCAAAATACTAGCCAAACCCACAAAGGTGGTGGGGGGTTTAATTTTCAATTGATTTTTTTTTTTATCATGTTAATTTTCACAATGTCATATCAGTTCAGAAATAATTCCAATCTCTTTTTAAGGTGTATATAGAATCATAGAATCATAGGTTTGGGTTGGAACAGATCTTAAAGATCATCTAGTTTTAATTTCTTTGCTATGGATAGGGACACCTCCTACTAGAACAGGTTGCTTAAAGCTGCTCCAACCTCATCTTGAACACTTCCAGGGATGGAGCATCCATAACCTCTCTGGGCAACCTGTGCCAGTGTCTCACCACTCTCAGACTGAAGAACTTTTTCCTGATTTCTATTCTAAATCTACCCTGGCTCTCATCAGAGTAAAGTAGAGGGAGAGCATCACCTCCCTAGACTTGCTGGCCACACTTCTTTTGATGCAGCCCAAGATATAGTTGGCCTTTTGGGCCAGAAGTGCACATTGCTGGCTCATACTGAGCTTTTCATGACCAGCACACCCAAGTCTTTCTCCTAAGGACTGTTCTCAATCCATAGTCCAGCCAGTATTTGTGCCTGTAATTGCCTCAACCCAGGTGAAGGATTTTCCACTTGACTGTGTTAAAATTCATGAGGTTATTACTTATCAATAAATTCTTTCAGGACGGTTAGCCTGCTCTTGCTTTTTCATCTGGCTTTCAAGGCAGAAACAGAATTAAAGTAACAAACCCAGATATACTGCTAAAGATTTTGTGATTTGTTTCTGGATGTGGGATTTTTAATGATTATTTTTTAATTTTAGTATGTATCTAATTAACAAAAAACAGCAAAAACAATGACATTTTCATTCCTTTGACTTTTCAAAGCCTCATGCAGAAATCTTTTGTTGCTGATTTTCCTTACAGCAAAGCAGACACAAAGCTTGACTTGCCATTTTACTCAGGTTTTACAGATAAGAGAGCTGAGTTGTTATTTGGTCTAGATATTAACTTTAATAATCATTTCACTATTTGATATAGCAGTAGTATGATTTATTTTAGCTGTGTGCCTACTACTAAGCTGTGGAGACTTCCTTTCTTCCAAGTTCATGCAAGCAGAATATTCCAAGTGTATCTGAAAGTTAGATAACAGTGAACTTTTTTAATAATGTGTATTATTTTATTTAACAGTCATTGGCATATGAGACTTGGCACAGGGTTCAACTCTATTGCATTTAGCCTTTGGAAATGCTGCCTGACACTGTGGAGTAACATTTGAGTATTGATTGGGTATTGATTTCAATGACAATGACTTTGGTGCCATACATTTTTGCAGGAGTTGGGCATTTCTGAATATTCCATGTGACATCTACTCATAATGTAAAATGACAAATTGCCTTAGAAAACCCTACCTCGTGTGCACTAATATAATATTTTTAAAATATAGTGTAAGCCACTGTGTGATTTACGCAGTTTGGAAAGTTCAGTCTAACTGACAGCTCAATCAGGGAAAGGACATATATTGACTGCTTTCTTAGACCTTTAACCCATGTAGGGTATAACAATACTTGGTCCTTTTCCCAACACCAGAAATTATCTGGTATAGACCTTGTTCTTTGGTTTATTTTCTTATCTATATATACAGTTTAAAAATCATGCTCCTGATTTAAAAATCATAAAGAAATGTTGATTTTAAAGAATTGTTAACATGCCACAAGACCTACTTATCAGCAGAGATGGATAAACTCCATGTACATGTGCATAGACACATGAAGTACAAAGTCATAAGTATTATTTTAAACCTCTTCAAACAATTTCATATTTGCTGAAGAATTAAAGCACACATATAACTTGGCTTAGTTAATATGTTGTGATTTGGTAACTTGCAGCAACCAAAGGATTTCTTGGCCTTTAAGCTGCACAATCACACTTATATCTGGATTCCAAATACTTTCAAAAGGTGTGGTTTCATATAGAATTTGACCCAGTAATGATTTATGGATACTTGGGAAAGTTCAGAGCAGTTTGTTAGTTCCAACTTTGAATATATCTTAGACTCCAAAAATGTTTATATCTTGTATCTGTACCCATCCTTAACTGATTGCAGCTTTCCTTTTTAAGCTGTGTTTTTTATTTATTTGTTGTATGTTTATGAAAAATAAAGCCAACAATCTGAAGAAGACTTTAAAAGAGCTATGGTAGCTGGTTCTATGTTCTTTTATTAGTATGATAATTAATGTCAGAACAATAACATTTACATGTGGTTGATTTTGGATGTTAGGCATGTTTGTGCAATATCATGCAATGAAGACGTTTTTATTGCTTTTTGCAGCTCCTGTTGTGTACAAATTGCAGCATAATACTGACAGATCAGCTAGGAGTAGATCTAGACTGTGCATCAGTTCAATGGGAAGGATGAGAAAATACCAATATTCCCCAGTACTTATGACCATAGCATCTGACTGCTGGAAAAAAAAATGACAACCAAATAAAAAAAATCATATAAAGAAATTAGTACAGCTTTTTTATTTTATTTTTTTTTTCCTCTTCTTTTGCTGCCACTCAAGCCAACTTTCCTTTCCACTTGCCTGGAAGCAGCTGCGCTTCCACTTTTTAATTGGAGAAGCAGTGCTGCTTCATATGAGTAGCATTGGCTTTTGGCAGCTTGAGATGTGTTAAATTCAATCAAAATACCCATGAGCAGCAGAGAAATCAGACATATTTTTTTTCCTTCCTACTCATTACTTGTGAAGCCTGAATCTTTTCCCAGGTAACAAGCCCTTGGTTTTTTTTTTAATTAATTTTTTAATATTTTTTTCACTTAGGTTGAGTTGAAGAATTATAACATTTTATATATGTAGCATGAATTTGTGTAGATGAATTATATTATTTTGAGAAAACTGCTTATTTTCCACCTATCATTTCCCAGGCTGGTATGTCATTGTTATGAAATGTCATGTCTTTTTGCAGACTGCTTGTAACTGATTGACATAACTGGAGAGGATGCCTTGGAACTATTTCATGGGAGTTGAGGGCATTTGGATAAAACCTCACTTGTCTAAAAAAATCACAGTTTGAAGGGGGGGGGGGAGAATTAAATGTCTCAGAATGAAAAAAAAATCATGTTTTTGAGGCATGTAAGGCTTTTTTTTTTTTTAAACTGTTTCATTTCCAATTCAAGATGATATTTCAAATTATGGGAGGAAGCAAAATGCCCTTATTTCTCATTCTGACACTGTTTTAATGAATACAATAGTGGTTAGGTCTAGCTATTGGATAAATTGGAAAATATTTAAACTGTCTGGAGAAAACAGGTTGCATGATTTTGTCAAGGCCTTGTGCATGCTTTGATAAGCAACTTCTCTAGACATCAATCTGATGATTCTAATCTGCACCCATTTAAATTAACAAGTCTTATCTCTCTAATGTTAAACAATGGAGAAGGGACTAGCAGAAAAAAGTGAAGTCTGTATCATGGATTTGGATGTTAAAAAAAAAAAAATTTAAAAAGAAAAGTCATAAAGCCTTTCTTGATTATTTGATGTCAGAGGAACATAAGACTGGAATGGGTCATGGAAGGGATGCAGCTGAAAAAGACATAGCTTATTAAAGATTTTTTAAGTGTTGTCGGCTGCAACATCCTGCCCTCAGCTTGAATAGCTCTTCTGTAATCTATATCATATCTCTGCCATCCACTCTATGGAACACATTGACATCCAGAATTACTTAATGCTCAGAAAACTATTCAGAAACAGTACTGAGGAGAGCTGGGGGCACACAGGTGGAGGGGATGCTTGCAGACCACCAAGGACAATGAGAAGGTGGGCTGATGAAGGCAACTGGGCAAGGAAGATGCAGCTAGATAACAGGGTATCTGTCACAAAGGGGAAGAGTGAATACAGACTGTAGTAAGCAGGGTGTGTCCTGGCATCACACAGGGCATCCTTCAGACTTCAGTCGCCCTGAAGCTACCTGTCCTTGGCCGAGAATGTGGAATGATGAAGCTTGCAACCCCAGTCTATTAAAATATCACTTATCACAATCAACATTTCTTTCTTCTCCAGTTTAGGACATCATCCATGCACCAGAAAATGACTTCTAGTGCCATTGAGATCCTCTACATAAATACACACTGAAATAATTTATTGAAATATATATTGTGTAGCTGTTATACAGGAACACTTTGGTTTGTCATTGAATATGTATAAGGCAAACATTTTTCCCTTAAATGATTGCCTGTGGATCTGCTTGAGTTTGTTGTACCATTTTGTATTTAGGACATGCTAGGATAAAAAAATAAAAATAAAAATCCAAACTACAGAAAAATAACAGACAAAAAAAAAACTTTTATGGAAATATATAGGAAAAGAGAAGTGATTTCCTGGTACAATATAAATTTCTGCATTTTTATTTTAGCAATGCTAAAATTAATTAGATGAACAAAACATTCCTCATGCAATTTTCATGTGTATATATTTAAAACACATCAAAGCAGAATGTAAGGATAAGGTGGAAAAGGGAGAAGGCAGAAGGGAAGAAAGGCAAATGTGGATTTTATGAATCAGTGTTTCAAATTCTTTTCTATTATAGTTGCAAAATCTCATGGGATCCTGTGTGTCTGCCAAGGGTGTAAATGAGGTGAGAGCTTGATCCATGTACTTTTCAAACTGATGAGGGGATCTTTTGGGATTGTGTACATCAGTGTCACTGTTCTAGAGGACAGTGATTGATTCATATTTCTTTCCTAGACTAACTGACCCTTTTTTCCTCTAGAATCAATGGAAGTACTAAGACCACTATTTTAAGCATTTAATTTAAATGTTGTGTCTATCTGTCTTTGAGTGTTTAAGGGGTCAGAGGCTAACTGGTCCAGCAGACCTTGAATTAATTGCTCTGACTCATTTAATGTTTTCTTGACTTTCAGCTTAAGTATCCACTGCTCATTTGTCTTAAATGTCACAGATGTCACAGGAGATAATCTCTCTACATATATGTTGAGTTCCCTTAAGTATATTCTTTAAAGGGAAGAACATTCACCTACAAGGCAAGCCACCTGGAGTGAGGTGTCTGGATATATTTGTTCTTGGTGTAGCTGTGTCTTCAGAGAAATCTGTAAAGCTCACTTTTGCTTCAGTGGGAAGAGAGTCTGCCAAGCTTGTCTGAAAACTGTTCTTTATGTCCACCTTCAAGTGTCTCAGATGAATTACCAAACAAAACCACCTCAATGCCCAACAGAAACTAGCATAAAATGAGCAGAGTTAACCCTGTCCAGATCAAGTAATTGTGAAAAATGTCTTTGATCAGGTTGGTGTGTGCTAAGGGAAAGTGGATGGAGGTTGAAGGTGGACTGATAAGGCTAAGGAGTCTTTTTGCACTGATTTTCCCACCTGAACTGGAAATTGCCATGGTGGGTGGGGTTCCTTTCTAAACTCAAATTCTGTAGATCTGACAGAAATGAGAATGACTTTGCTAGCAACTGGTAATATAATTTCTCAGTCATTATATTTTTTAATTCTGGAAACATCTCTACCCAGAAATTTATAGACACCCCCCAGTATCTGAATTCCTGCTGAAGCATGGAGAGGTGGGTTAGAACACAGATGCCTGATCCACCCAGGCCATAGCTGGCTTCATATAGAAGTCTTAGGCACTGTTGGTGCTGCAGAGATGAGAGGTCCCAACGAAAATGTGGGACCACAAAGCAGAGAACAAGATGAAACTTAGAGCAAACAGGAGAGGCATCTAGAAATATCAGTCTACTACTTGCCAGTAAAACAATAAAATAAGTAGTTGTGATAGATTTGATGGCTGTTCTGCAACTGGCACTTCCAACATATTCCACCAGGTGAAAAACCTGATGGTGAGACATTTCTCAGGTGCCCAATAAAATCTTTAAGAATCTTGTTTTGAAATAATCTAAGCAGCGGTGAATTTGATTTTTTCCAGATGCTTATCCAGCTCTTTTCCCTGTTCTTTTGATATATATCCATATGTAGTTCACTTTCTCACTTTGATCTCAGAGGTTAATTTCTTACTCAGAAACAGTCCAAGAGAGCAAAAGTTCTCTTATGATGGTGATGATAATGAAGTAGACTTATTTCAAGAGTCTTATTTCCTCAGACTGATGCTATTAATTCCTTAGACTGATATTATCTTATAGCGTGGACAGGGTGTTAGTGACATGACTTAAATGCTGTACTCTAGACCAGAGACATAAATTCACACCTTACTCCAGATCTATGCTGAGGATCGCTCCCAGTCATTAGAGCTGCAGGCAACATCTGACTGCACTGTTCAGGCTGAGGAACTGCAGGACATCATATGTTAGCACTTAGCTGCCACTCTCTTCTAAGCTTTTAGTTAGAGGAGTCAGATTGCCTCAACTATACTGGTGGGCAAACTGAACTCATACCTTCCATGGACTGTATAAAACCTTGAAATTTGTCCCTTAAACAGGTATTTGGCTTTCAAATAATAATATTTTTTGTAGTTTAGCTATATGTGGAAAAAAACAACAACAACAACAACAAACCTAACAAAAAAAACCCCAACAACATAATATATGTAAGGAGAGCTTGGACATGCCAGAGAGCGAGCATTCAGTAAAATAGTAACATCTGAAAAAGAAGAGGCAGTCTTTGTCTTTGGAATGCTTTCTCTGTTGTATGTTTGTGCTCTGTGTCAGAGATATTTGAACAGCTGAACTGTGTGTATACAAAGACTCAAAGGGTGTGTTCACTGTTATGTCCAATTAGTGGAAATAGTGAATTTAGCATGGGATGGATCATTGTCTTGGAAGAGGTTCCTAATTGATTTTTTTCAAAAAAAATGTGAGAGGTCATTTAGCAAAGGCATTGAAAGCAGCCAGGTAAGGATCTGACTATACACTTCCTAACTAGGACTGCACATACATATATTACTTTGCACAACTGTGATGACAGAAAATGATACTTCAGCTCTGCATTCAGCCTAGATATTCTAGGAATTATGCCATGGGCAAAGTAAGGGCAGTCCAGGGGGAAGAAAGAAATGGTTTCTAAAATTCCATAATCCTTTTTATGTCCTATTCTAAATTTTTACCTCCCTACAAGAGATAAAACTCCTTTTTTCTCTTTATGTGAATTCATCCATTCAGGAGAGAAAATAATTAATTCCCTCAGAATTTATTCCAAATAGTGATTGGAGAAATAAAATCCTTCATTGTAAATTTTACAATAAGCTCTTCATTACAAATTTATACACCAAAGAGACAAGTATGTCTCTTTATTAACATCTGGTGAACATAATAGCCATAATCATAAACAAGGGTGTCAGTAACTGCTGCTAGAATACCTTCAGGAGGAAATAAGGAGCTAAGGTCAGCAAATACATGTTTGACACAAAACAAGGAGTCAAGGTAAGGCTTAGGAACTAGAAGGGTTCCAATTCCTCAATTTGTATTACTATTCTGGAGCAAAGAGAAATTTTGTTCTGCATGGGTGGTCATCAAAACATGCCTCAGGAGCACAGCAATTTCTTGATAGGGTAGTTGAAGATTTGAAATAGCCTTAAACAGTAGCAGATAAAATGTCATTTGAATATACATTAAAAAAGAAAAAAAAAAAAAAAGGTTGTAATGGGGTTATGTCAGAACTCTGTGGTGTAATCATATCACATGGGCTTAAAATACTGGATTCCAGACTGGAAGCTGATGATAGAACTGCCTGGCTACTAGATATATGCCCCTAGGAAAGCAAACAGTTCAGCTTTCCTTCTCTGATGTCAAGAAAAACTGCAAGCATGGGTTAAGGTATAGCTATGTTATATCATAGCTATATCTACGTTATAGCATATGTAATATGTGGCCTTTGGTACAGGTAAGACCACAATGCCTGTTTTTTCATGTCAGGATTTCTACATTGCTCTGGCAGGGGGGTTGGACTAGATGATTTTTTGAGGTTACTTCCAACCCCTGTGATTCTGTGATTGCCATCATGCCTGATCTTAGTCTACAGTTGCTTACTGAGAAATGGAGGCACACAGAAGTGGTTTGCTCAAGATTCCAGGAGAAGTTCAAAGAAGCACTTTGAACTAAGCTCAAGTCTTGGTACTCTTATATATTACCCATTAGGTTTTCCTCCCTCCCCTTAACTCTGGGAATGGAAACAGACCACAGACCCCATCCTTCTTAGAGCAAATTACCTGTTTTGTTATTATGTCTTTCAACCTTTGCCATAAATTCCACTTCATTAACTTTGGCTGAGACACCTCAGTGAGCTGCACTGCCTAGGCTATAAAATGTGTTTGGTGAACAGGCAGGAGAATCTCTTTAGCCACAACTATGGGAAATAGCTGGGAAGCTCTAGCTGTTCTGATATGAATAATCAGTGAATACTAATGAACTGAGGTTTTTTAATTATTATTTTTTTTTAGTTATTACACTGTGTTGAAATGGCAATGTCTCTCACTACACAGAGCAGAAAGAGATTTTGCTAGAGTGGATTTGCATCATCCACTCTCTGCTAGTGGATGCTGATTTCAAAAGGACAGTCAGTGTAACTCTGCAGGTTAAATCCCATCTGGATTAAATCTTTCCTCTCCCAGGCATGCCTTGGAGCAATGAACGAGCCAGCAGCTCAGCCCATCTGCAGATCATTACTGGTATGTGTGACAAAGGAAACACCTGAGCAGGGAAGCAGAGCCATGCACAGCATTCATAGGCAGGTGTGTTGCTGTCTAGGGAACAGGTTGAATTCTGGCGGGCACCTGGGAAGTCTCAGACCACCAATGTTTTTAGCAATGCTTGGCTATGCACCTTATGTGCAGTGGTCTGATAACCTAAGGGTCAAGAGCAACAACTGAGAAGAGATGCCGAACTTCCATGAAAAATGCAATAGATTAACTGTATTTTGAAAAGGTACATGATAGTTGGATTGTGAAGTATGTAGGCTGGAGCTGGAGCTACTCACCTGGAGAATAATATTTGTCCCACTTCGATATCTCAAAAGCATTAAGGTACTACAACAATGTTCAAGCAATGTTTATTCTGTCGGTGGGCCAGTTCCAAAGAACTGGGGACAGAAATGATCTATTGAATTTCCACCAACTTCAGACAGATTCTGTAGCAGACCAGAATAATAAGCAGACCGGGTTAACAAAGGTTGTTTTGTTTTGTTTTGTTAAAAAAGAATACTTGCAGCTTTTCAAATTAATATGTTCAATTTCTGATAAATGAACACTCACCAACTCCACACAGCTGTTACTTACAAAAGTACATAAACACCTTCATTCATTGGGAGGTTGTATTTGCAGCTTTATTTATCCAGGCACTTATGCGAAAAGGTAGTTTGTGTTTGACAGCACCAGAGAAAGCTTAACAACCACACATGAGAGCGGAGATTCTGAAGGTGGTAGACAACAGTCATAGCTGGAGAACCAGCTCATGGCTTCTGCTCATACTGAGAGGTGAGCTAGGTAGAGCAATGGCAGGCTGCACACTTCCTTTGCACCTGGGTTCCGATATCTGGCACCATTATTGTTCTGGGGAAGTCTCAGCTTCTTAGAAGCTGTATAAAATGGATATAATGGGGTTTAGAGTCACGGGCTCAGAGGAATGGTATTAGTTCAAAGAACCTTTAAGCAAACAGGAAAACTTAAGATATTGTTTACCTTCTTTTTTTTAAAAAATTCCTCTTTGCTTCAATTTTTCAGGGTGGAGACCATCTAAAATCCAATGCCACAAAAGCACTGTCCTTGCAAAACACTGTGGCTTTGTGGAGGTCAGAACAGGTCTCTAATTTTTGTTTCATCTGTCTCTGCAAGCTGTAATGAGAATATATCTGTGTTTTTATTCCTCTCCAAGTGAGGCATGGGAAATGAGGCGAGTAAAGGCATTATCAAGGGCAATAGACAATGGAAAATTGACCTAGGTATATGTTTAGCTAAATTAAGGAAAGGGAATGTGAAAGAGATAAACAAGCATCTGGGAAGACAGCTACTAAATTTTGCTACCAGTAACATCTCTTGAAAGGTACTATCAGCAGCACTCAAATCTCTTTGATCTGAGAATAGACAAGGCAGAGTGCATAGCCTTTGTGTTCCTAAGCAGTTTTCCCTTCAGAGACAACTGTGTGATCTACTGTTCATAAAGATATTTGAATGTGAAGAGCAGGGATTGAGTGAATTAACCTTTTATTAAAGCACCTCAAACACCTTGGGTTTGAAAATTTAGATTGCAGTTGAATGTTGCTGAACTACTCTTCCACTTAGCAGTCAGAAAAGGGACAGCAAGAGAGAACTAATGGAGAAAATAGGATGGACAGAACAAGTACCATGAGCAAAGTGATAAAGAGGAGAAAAAAAAAGGGATCCTCGTATAGAAAGAAATAGCACAAAAAGAATATGGTCTTCAAGACTATATGAAGCAGGTTGTTATTTCAAAATATTCTGCTACTAATAAAAGCATAAACTTCATCATTATGTTTTTCAAAAAGAAAAAAAGAAACCACAGCACATGTATGATAAATCATTGTGCCTTAAAAATAAATAAAGGTGGAGTCATGGAATTGGAAGTCAGTGAGATTCACTACATTTGCAGAAAAAATATAAATGCCTAACAGATGCCTGTGAGCATCTACAAGATTTCAGAGCAATAAATGAGTGGAAGCAAGCTAAACATGCCAGATAACCTGCTATGGAAATAAATTAAGGTTAATAGGCCTTCTGTATAAAACAAAGAAGTAGGTGTCATACATCTTGACTTTAGTAAGGTTTTTTGACACTGTCTTACAAGATATTGAAGAATTAGTAAGTGAAGGTTACATTACCAAAACGTAACTGCTTGGGAAACTGCATAAAAAGTAGTTATCACCAGTTCACAGTCTGACAAGAAGGATGGAGTATTCAAGCTCTTTCTTGGGCTGAGTGCTATTAATTAATTTATTTAAGATCCTAAACAGCAGAATATTAAACCTGCAGAAGATACCAAGCCAGAAGGGATTACAAAGACTTTGGAAGATTAAAATGATCTTGAAAAACTGGAGTAATGGCCTAAAGTGAAGACAGTGTGGACCACAAAACAATATGCTTGGGGATGAGATTTGAGCTGCAAGATGTTAAGTGGATGGCAGAGCAGCCATTCTTCAGGGAATGAGCTAGGGGCCAGGGTGAACACGAACAAGAGTCAGAAGGTCAGGCTGTTGCCAAAAACCAAAACATCATACTGGCTTTTATAAACAATTCTGGCATATGTAAGAAACATGAAATAGTCCTGCTTTCTCACCACAGTCAGAGAACTGGGTTCAATTTAGGGCACTGCATTTCAAGAAAGCTGAAAATCAGTTGGAATGAGTCCAAGGAGAAGAGCAAAAGTGATCAAGGATCTGGAAAACATGACCTGTGAGTAAAGACTGAAGGCAGTTAAGTTGTTTAGTCTAGAGAGAGGCAAAATGAAGGGATATATGATGAGTCAAATGTTTAATAAAAGGTAGCTGTAAAGAGGAAAGCAATAAACTGTTCTGAATGTCCAAAAGAAGTAGTGGCCTTAACTTTCAGGAAAAGAGATTATGGGTAGACGCTAGGAAATGTTTTCTGTGATAGTAACAGAATTGATTGACAAAGAAGCCTATACAAACTTCATCGTATGAGGGCTGATAAACAGTCTGGACAAACATCTGTCAAGAATAATTTAGGAAAGGCTGATCCCAAGTGGGTGTAACGGATGGCCTAAATGATCCCTTGTGATGACTTCCAGGTCTATTTCTACAATGTTGTAATCAATGGGTAGAAGAAAGCTATGGGTTTAAATTAATAAGGGTGGGTGATATAGGAGAGGATGTAGGCTCTGTAATTTTAATTCATAGTTAGTAAAATACATGTGTATGACCTTCCCTTCCTTAAAATTATAGGTTCTTCTAGGGGTAGGGGCAGATTTCATACCCAATCAACCTCTCAAGCACAATAGAATTTTGAGATGTTGGAATGTACCAGCTAACTTCTCTGCAATGTTAGGAGGTCTCAAGTCCACCAAATGGGGTACTGATTAACTTTTTTTTTTTTTTTTTTTCCTTGTCAATGAGATAGCTGTATTTAATCAAGCATACTTGATTCACTTGTTTTAAATTATGAGTCTAAGCATATCTGGAACAATTTTCCCTTCATTTTATCCAATAGTTCATTTTATAAAAGACAATAATATATACATGGTTATTTCATATTCTTAACTAAGATAATTTGTTACAGTCACTTCATCTAAAAGTTCTCTTGAAATGTGACTGTCATTTTGTATCTTTACCCATCCTGATTCTTGTTTTTCTTTGCGTGACCTGAAAGCTCTAAATAAGCTCCACAGCATGTATGGTATTTTACCAATGGAAATATTTAATTTTTTTTTGTGAAAATTCGGCAAGCTTTTTCAGAATTTTCAATCTTTAGAAAAGTCCCAGTTCCATAAATTCCCTGGAATGTTGGAAATGTAATATATATAGGACCTGAAAATTCAGACCCTGCAAAAGACAGTATGCTATAGATGTCAAGGTATGGTTCATGTTGGGCGCTTGTGAAATACACCTATCATCAACAGACACTTACCTCAAAAGAGATATGCATCCATGTAGATGGTTTATAGTCTGTCAGGCCACACTGCTGGTTTAGATTTGAGGAATTACTTTGGAAGAACAAGGCAGGTTTTATTTTTGACATTTCAGCAATGAGACCACTTGTACATTATGACCCAGTTTGATTTACTGTAAGAAAATAAGTGTTGTAATTTGTAAAAGACATTTATTACATGAGTCAAAAAAAAAAAAAAAAGAAATAAGAAAAAAAGGGAGGGAAGCAGGAGAGAAAGCAGCTTAACGTCTCTGTCCATCTCCATCTGGTTTTATTTTAATCTCACTCTAGTCACATATGAAATTTTGCTTAGCTGTCTTCATTTTCTTAGTCAATCTTGATTAATGGCCTTCAAAGTAAAAATAATTAGCCTGCATCAGGCTTGTTTTATAACTCTTGTTCACAAAGAATGTGAAAGGCTGGAAAATGAGCCTAAACAGAAGGAATGCATTACATTAGCCTTTGAGAAAGAGCAGTCCTCCAGTTGTGTTTCACTGTGTATTTTTATAGCAGGCGCCTCCTTGACTGTCCTCGATATTGCAGATATGCGGTGCCAAAAGCTTTTGTATACTTCATCAGGCTGGCCATGTCACCTTACAATCTCCCTGTGGCCCTGTGTGTGCAGGCAGAGGGAAGCAGCGCTGGGCCCTGATGACCAGTACGCCTCAACTGCACACCATGGAGCCCCCTGGAAAGCTCAAAGAATGAGTTGTGCAAGGCCGTTAATTGACATGCTATTTAGATAGTGTGGATCTCACTTGAACACACAAGAGTGGTCACATGTTGTTTTTAGCTGGGGTGAATGGCCTGTGTCTTCATAATTACCTGTATTCCTTCCCAGTGAATGCAGTCCTGGTAGAACAATCCACCTAACTGATTATATATTTGATATATTTAAATATTGTTAATTTTATAAATGCTTGCATCCATTTAATGAGCTAAATTTATTTTCACATAAATAGAGTTTATGCTTATTTTTAAAGAAAAAATCTTTGTGTCTGGCCTACCAGGAAAGGATCTGAAATAGGAATTATGTTTCTGTCGAGACAAACATTTTTTTGAACTTGCTTTCTTGCTGTCAGAAATTTAGGGAGATTCTGTCTAGTCTTTCCTTCATGTAGTACACAAACTAGAAAATGGTGCTTATGGAGATACTCAGTATTATGTTCAGCTCACCAAAAAGTAAGTCAGCTCTCTGTTAAACATCTTAGGGGTGAAAACTACTGCTTAGGTATTTACCAAAGAGGAAGAAATGTTCTTTGTTTTGAATGATTTATGTTAATTTAGGATATTTGAGCAACTCACAACAGTCCTGTGAAGTTATTATGCCATATACTTATTTCTGAGTACAATTTTGAAATACGAACGGTTTCTGCTTTTCCTGATGCTTTTCATGTAACAGACTCAACATATGAACTGAACTTCCATTAAGCTTCCTAAGATTTCTCTGGAGTATGCATGTGATATGATACTTTTGCCAGATATGGCTGGATCCAAACTTGGTCTGGAGATGAACACTTTTCTCAGAGTATCTGAGACCAGCTGCCGAGTCCTGTATCTTCTCTTTCCCCAGCAACACAAGCCAGGGTTACACAGATGGTATTTTCATGTCAGAGCAGATCAAGCTGAGCATTAACCTCATGGCATGGACCAAAATCAGTCTGCAGGGCTGCCTGTATTCAGGGGGAGAGGAATGCATATTTTCTTCTTTTCAGAAACTGGCATGCAAAATAGATATCAAGAGCCCCCATTCCCTATAGTCCAACATTTTCTGTGCTGTTCTTTTAAATGGTGAATGATGTATTATAACCCAGACAACTGACCTTCAATGAAGCACAGCCTCACTGAGATATTCCCCCTCTTTGATGCCTCACCAGCTTTTGGAAAGTTTGTTTTACAGCAGTTTGTGTTAGAACCAGGGCAGGTAGCCAAGGTACATGGAGAGCGGGAAAAAACTTGCTGTGTTTATCCCCATTAGAATCATAGAATGTTTAGGGCCAGAAGGGACCTCCAAAGGTCATCTAGTCCAGCCCTCTTGCAGTGAGCACGGACACCCTTAACTAGACAAGGCTGCTCAAAGCCTTGTCCAACCTCACCTTGAATATCTCCAGAGATGGTGCCTCAGCCACCTCCCTGGGGAGCCTATTCCACTGATCCACCACCCTCAAGGTAAATAACTTCTTCCTGATATCTAGTCTAAATCTACTCTTCCCTAATTTAAACCCATTACCCCTTGTCCTTTCACTAGAGGCCCTTGTAAACAGCCCCTCCCCAGCCTTTGTGTAGTCCCCCTTCAGGTACTGGAAGGTGGCTAATAAGGTCTCCCTGGAGCCTTCTCTTCTCTAAGCTGAACAACCCCAGCTCCTTCAGCCTGTCCTCATAAGGGAGGTGTTTCAGCCCCCTGATCATCTTTGTTGCCTTCCTCTGGACCTGTTCCATCAGGTCCATGTCTTTCCTGTGTTGAGGGCCCCAGAACTGGATGCAATACTCTAGGTGAGGTCTCACCAGAGCAGAGTAGAGGGGCAGAATCACTTCTCTCGATCTGCTGGCCACAGTTCTCTTGATGCAGCCCAGGATGCAATTGGCCTTCTTGGCTGCAATTGCACACTGCTGGCTCATGTCCATCTTCTCATCCACCAACACCCCAAGTACTTTTCTGCAGAGCTGCTTTTCAGCATTACTGGAATGTGTGTGATTCTTCATCTGCAAAGTCTTCTCAGTCCCTAAAAAAAATTCTTGAAGTCTTCTAGACCTACATGAGAACTGAAAAGAGGAGAAACTACTAACTTCCATAAAGTTTAAAGATTTGAAATTATTGCAGTGCCCTCTTGTTCCATAGATATATTTTTTCAAGGTTTAATCATTCCCAGCATTTAAAGCTTTGGTTCATATTTGGCTTGGGCTACATTATGCCATTGTTCCATTAGACAGCTACAGAATGAGTGTACCTCCATGAAACTTCTGCAGCAAGCTCTTGTAGGAGTTGCATTTTTCACATGTGAAGGTGAGAAGCTGCAAACCCAAGACAGGTGCTGTTCATCTTACAATGTCAGTCTATGATTGATCCCTTCCTGGCACTCCATTTAGTTTTCTTAGGGTCCACCATAGTACTTCTTCTGTTCATTCTTTGCATTTGAAAAAAAACGGACTAGAGATTCTGTTGTGTTTGTGGGTGACATTGTATTTGATTATTTCACTGATGCCCGAATCTTAGGAGCATAGGAACTGGAGTGATACCTTGAAGTCTTATAAGCATAAGAACTGGACTGAGCTCAAACAGCACAACACTGAGAGTGGCACACTACCGGTTTCATTGACCCAGACTCTTAATGCTAAGTGTCAATGGAAATCTGCCAAGTACATGTCCTGGAGGGATATATCAAAGCAATGGGAATAACATATTAATAATGATGCATAGTCAGAGAGGAAAAACTCCATAGAGAGTGCTGGTCTAGTTTGATTCCTGCTAATACCCATGTGCTTGCATCACTCTCTCTTTTCATTATTCACTCCAGCCACCTGTTTTGCCATTATTTTTTTTAAAGTAAGCTCTTTAGGGTTACCTGCCCATAGGTTTCCTATAAAAAATTGCTGAAGTCATTAGAATAAAAGGATGTTTAATCTTCTCTGGAAATAAATGATATTTCTGTCCTAGTTTGTGGAAATCCATTGTAGATCTGTAAGCATCTGGAGGAATCTCTGAGCATCTGGAGTAAAGGAGGCTTATCACAAGTAGTCAACATGGATTCTGTAAGGGGAAGTCATGCTTGTCTAATCCGATAGCATTTTATGATGATATAAGTAGATGGATGGATAAGGGAAGTGCAGTAGATGTGGTATTCCTTGACTTCAGCAAGTCTTTTGATACTGTCTCCAATGGAATCCTCACAGCCAAGCTTAAGAAGTGTGGATTGAGTCATTGTGCAGTGAGGTGGATTGGGAAGTGGCTAAAGGACAGA